>SRPO01000103.1:0-69494 GCA_018360065.1 Claviceps pazoutovae
TTTGCTTCTCTTCCTTTTTTCGAGAAGAGAGAGGGGCCGCAGGGCCTCGAGAGGCAAAGGGGTCCAAAGCATGGCATACGGTGTGCATGTACTCCCGTAGCCCGTAGAGATATGCGCAAAAACATACGACAACCGCTCGGCGCTGAATTGGTAGGTTGTGCTCTGTACATACTGTACTTGGCAGTTCTTGAGCTTGCCGTCCTTGACAACCGTCCCGTGGAGTTGAGGAAGGGGGTAATAATAAAAGGGTCGAGAACGGTATCAATTTAATCCGGCCCGCTGTCAACTCCCGAGTCCCGAGGCCTTGGCTTGGTCGGGATTCACTGGACGAGCGGGGTCCTGGTTCCGTCGCAATATTCTGATTGGGCAGTTGAGGAAGAAGGAAAAATTAAGAAGAGCTTGGCAAAATGAAAATGAACCACAGCAAAACCAAAGAATACAGAGAACAAAGTCGGTAGTAACCCGTCCATCATCATCGTCTCCAAGCGCCATCAGCTTGATTCTCTTCTTCACAGGTCATAGAGGACCAAGGCTTCGCCGGAATGGCTCAGGCGCGAAGTGTCGGCAACACCAGCCTCGGGAAGATTGCTTCCTCCAGGAAGCAAAAAGAGCAACCCGCGATAAGATGACGATGAAGCATTGAGGACTGAGATAGGAAAACGCGCCAAGTCCGGAGCACTCGGACAAGGACATGCCAATCCTCACTGAATTGTTACCCAAGAACTTGTGACCCAAGCACAAAGTCATGCAGCCAAGTGCGTGGTGTGGAACGCGCAACCAGGCCGTCATCCATCTCCTTGGGTACAACTTCTTTCGGACGACCAAAGCTCATTTTCGCACAAATGCCTTCTTACTCCCTTGTCAAAATAGTGCGAATGAGATGCCTATTTGGTGTATATGTGTACATGGTACAGCGTACAAAGTACAGGGCTTGTTGTTGTGTATTTCATTATTATTATTTTGGCAACTTTGCTTCAGTGGCTCCAGCAAGCTATGCCCAGTTGCTGTGCAAATTTCTTTGGCTCGTCGTGATCGTGGATTCTCGAAATGCTCAAGAGAATAATTGTACGATCCATGCAAAGGCAGAGCGTCAAAAGAAGCCTCGAACAAGGAATCGCATCGTGTTCTTCCAGCGCTTATTCGTACGTTCTGACTTGCATGGTTTATGCTTGTTCGGGCCCCTGATCTGCGTCTAATAGGCCGGGGTATGCGACGAACTGAAACCAGAAAACGACTAGTGCCGGGCCATCCTCAAAGACAAGTTACGTACATACCTACCTCTCCGTACAACGCACGATACCTTGCCGCCACTCTGTTGACGCCATGTCTGACAGCGTGTTTTGGTCGCCAGACACGAGAACATGGACGTACGTATCACGATTGAGACGAATGAGGAAAGAAAGAACGACAGAAAGAAACGGCCAATGGCGCGTAGTTCGCCTTGGTCTGCCACGAGCGGCTTGAAGATAAACTGGGGCCACGATGACACCGCAAAGCGCACGAGAGTATTGGTGTATTCGGAATAAGGTGCTATTTACATGTAAGTGTGTGTGTGTGTGTGTTGTGTGTGTTGTGTGTGTGTGTGTGTTGTGTGCTCCGTAGATGCGCAGGAACATTGATGATATGATGGATCTAACAAAGCAGGCGCGATTTCCTGTTGGTTTCATTGCAGAATATGATGTGGGCTGTACATGGGTATGGGTTGATAGGCTGTTAGGTGATGCAGGAATTCCCAGTGTTGCGTCTCCCAAGCCGGCCGCGACATGGACACAACACTGCTTGGTGCTGGACTTTCCGAATGTTGAAAATGATCCGCCCCGTCAATGGGTTTCCGAATACTCTCCGATCGAAAGAGGTCCATTCGAGGCACAATATGTGCCAATCCGGGCTCGACCGTCGGCGTCAGCAGCCTGCCGAGCATTACGTCCTCCATGGTAAAGTAGCTGACCAGATGCAGCGTCCGTTCCTGAACGGAAACACTAATCGTCTTCTTGACGAGCCCATCCTGCTTGAACTGGTACCAATCGCCGAAGCTGCCGGCCACGTTGGCTGCCGACGCACCCCCTGTTCTTTTCCGCCCACTGCGCGATGATGTCCTTGGTTTTGCCGTGGATTTTCGTATCGGATTTGACGCATCATCGAGTTCGCGATAAATGAGGAAGTTGCCCAAAACTCGGCTGGGCCCCCACTTCAGTCCGTCCGTCCAGCGCTTGATGCCCGAAGACCGCTCCTCAAATATAACCACACTCCCGCTCTTAATCAACGAATGATGCTCAGCGTATCGGGGTCGTCGGGGTATGCCATTGACAATTCCGAGAAGGTAGGCTTCGATAATGACCAAAGCATCTGTTGTAGATGCAATGTAACCTTGCCATGAAGGAATAAGCGGGCCTGTCGAGTCACTCAGGATCATATTCTGGTCAACTGGACACCTCGACGAGTCAGCCAAAGGCCTACTTGAGAAAGTTGCCATGGAAATAGTGAAGAGACATCCTGCTATGTTATACAACCCGAGTATAATTCATGGCGCATGATCCACAAGACCTCATTAACTTGAAACGTACCTATAGCCCCTTGTGAAGAATTCGCTCGGAAGGTATACATGCTGATTCCTGAATCTGATGTAGAGTCCCGTGTTGGATCCAGTAGCATTATTCTCCTCTCTGGTTGGGAGCTTAAAAAAGAACAAAATGCAAAAAGGCTAAGAGAAATGAGAAAGGGAAAAAAAGAGCCAGCCCGAGATGTGGAAGACAAAAAAAGAAGGGACTGATGAAAAAGAAGGGTATCTTTAAGATCTCGAGTCGCTTGTCGCCAACAACCGGTTGACGATCGTCTGATGCAGCATTCCCTCCTCGCGGTGTTGGCAGTTGCTGCTTCAAAATGCAATTAAAACCTTCTTCGATTTCTGCTCTTTTCCTCAAGGTAATAGGTATCAAAAGAAAAATCCAACCGATAACCCTTCAGGCAGTCTACTTGTCAGGAACGTCCTGGATCTTTATATACTACAAGACAATTATGCCGGCGGACCAAAAGTGAACTGTTTTCTGCCGCTCGAACACAGACCACGCTCCTGGCCGCCACTGACTAAAACGAACAGTGGTCACAAATTGCGGACTGGATGATGGCACACACGTAGGAAGGTACTGGTACTCCGGAGATCGTGGTGCAGACCCCCCCTCCCCCCATTTCGGGAACGGCTTTGAGTCTGAGCGTCTCGGTGTAGTATATTGGAAGGGTCAAGCACACCCCCTCCCCCACCGGAATCTGGCCTGGGGTTCTCGGTCTGGTGTGTGTACATATGTATGTGCCCTTTATTGTTTATCTTATTTTTTCTGGTAGCGTCGATCTTGCTAGATGGTCCATAAGCCGGCAGTCGGCCAGCATAAACGCCCCAAGTGCACAGGCTAATGCCTACATTTCTCGAGCCGAGTGTCACCGGCGTACAAGATGGCCCCCTCGAACAAGATGTCGCTGATACGCTTTGGCCCCTCTTTGGGCTTGAACAGGTGCGTGAGCAATGAGCACATTGGTTCCCAAGAGGCGCTGTTGTAAGGTTCTGGCTACCTATGTAGGTATCTGGGGTCAGTACATCTTCGTCCAGGGGCTGGGGGTTGGAAGTACCTATGTACAGGTACAAACCGTTGCTGGGATCCCAGGGTAAGGGAATATCACAAGCTCTCAACCCCGACTGCCGAAGTTGCGCTAATTTTGTCCCGCTGTCCCGACTCCCGCCATCGCTGTGTGTTCCTTTCTTTTCTTTTTCTCTTTCTTGACTGTGAGCATACGGAGTTGATGGGAACGCACATGGTCCACCTGTTGCCGTTCTGGCCTATCGGGATCAGATGAGACTTTTGGCATTGATCAACGGTTGCATTGGTCCAGAGATTGTAAGTACTTCTACATCCATCCCAGCAAGAGGCCTCCGCATAACACGTAGGTATCGGTACCTACTCCGTAGATGTGGCATTCGTCTTTGTCTTCGGGATTGATACAAGGATCATAATTGATACCTAACAGTTTGACAGCTCGTGAGCGGCGTACTATATATGTAATCACGATTAAAGCAGAGCTGCTTTGTGAATTGTGAAGCGATCCATGACAGAAACTTTCTCTCCCCCTTTCTTTTGATCTTTTTATTTTTACTTTTTACACCTCGATCACGGAGTATAAAAGCGCAGCGCTTACCTATCTGGGTCTCAAGAAAGCGGCGTACGATGACGAGAAGAACACACGAGATCGCGACTCGGCTGGAACGTTTGCTATGTGTACACATGTACCTGTACGTGCCGATCGAAGCAACCTGCCGCCCGCTGATCCGGGTTCAACACGACCATAATCGCTCACGTCGTCGTCGATGGACAAGTGCATCCCAGAAACATGTGGTTTCATCCTTGCTGACGAGGAGCAGCCCCCCGGATCCAGGGCTTTGTTTTCATATGCGCTAGAAGCGGTCCAGGTTCTTCAGAAACACAGGGTATGTAATGCTTATTGGTTGATCTGGAATATTCCATCATCTAGCCCTTCGGGCTTTGACTTACGACGGAGTATTCTGTAGATACCGGTACGTACGTGAACGATCTATGCTGTGCATCAAGACTCTCGTAAACATTTCCTCACGTCTTGGTGAGTTGCAACCCTACCGATGCTCAAACGTGTCGCAAGGCTTCGTTATATGTATCTTCTCCCGGGCCGATGTGTACTTGGATGTAGCTGTCACGATCGGTTCCTTACTCGTCTTGTCCCGTGTTTCACAGATTACCGTCCCAAAAGGTTGCCGGATGAGAAAGTCAAGTACATGTCATCCGTCACTCACCTTTGACTGCTATTTCCGATCGAATCACGGCATGTTCAAAGCCGAACCAACGACTGTACAGTTAACGGTTTTTTCGGCTACTCATGTTTCGCACATGTACGGAGATGGTAGCAAGGAACGTAGATGTTGCTGAATAAGAGGCCGATGATCCCAAATATCAAGCCATTGCGAGACATGCAAGTCTCACTGACCGGGGGTTCTTCCTTAGCGTATCGCGCATGTAAATGCTCAATTTAGGTTAGATTTAGTCGCGGGCGCGTTCCCCACATGTCCGGTCGAAAGTGCGTGCTGTTCTCCGATCGAACGCACCAGTATCTCCTCCCATCACGGTGCGATTTGCTGAGTCCGCATCCCAACTACACACCCTTCGACTTTTATGCATGGAGTTAGCGATTTATTTCGCGTCATGACTCGAGTTGCGATTCTCTCTCCCACATCGTATTTGCGGCTAGAACCCGTTTGGAAGCCTTCCAAGCGACTTGCTGCATATGGAGTACAGCGGGGTTGATGATGACCGTTCTGGAAGAATTTGAGAAATTAAAAGGAGTGCTGGAGACGGAGCTTGGAGACGAGAGACCCTTGAAGTCGAGAAAGGACATGGCCGGGTCACATGACTACATCGGTACGCTGAAACTCGATTTGTACCGGGGCTTGTGGATCCGGCATACCGTCGCGGCAATAAATTTGAGCCACCAAAACGCTTGTTTACCAGCTGGGCATCGGGCATTGGACATTGCAGAGTATGTACATACCTACTAGCGTGGTTTGTTTCAAGATGTTGTTTATATTCACTCCGTAATCTGCAACGCAACCCATGGCTCAGACGTGTTTGAGTGTGGCGACGGCATGCATAGGCACGTGCATACGTCCTGTGCCGTGTTTGGCACACCGAGAAGAATGGGCGGAGAATCTGGCGATGGCTCTTGCCCATTCTTGAGATACAGGAAGGCACTGTATGTTACACACAAGGTAGGTACATATTAACAAATGGAGGTCAGAAATTAGGACATGCACCTTGGATGACGGCTTGTGGCTGGAGTGCTATCGGCGCGGGCCGCGAGATGCATATCTAGAGTCCACCGCTGTCACTGGCCAGAGGCAAGGGATCAGCCACAGCAGGTACCTGCTACCGTCCGCTGCGCCACTTTCTGGTCCCTACTCCGTACATTACCTGGTAGTAGGTACGTACTATCTGCCCCTCTACGGAGTACATAGGTACCTGAGGCTCTGTGATCTAGGAAATATCCACTACATATCAGTGACAGTGACATGCCTTCGCCCAACCCTCGTAGTAACGATTCCATCCCATCTCCATCCTCCTCCATGATAGTTTCCTGCCGCTTCTCCACTTCCATCAACAAGTTCCAGAAACCGACCGCGCGCGCTCAGCATAGTCCGTCGCTCTGCACTTCCGTCGCTCTGCTGCTCTGATTTTCTTTGGCAGATGCATGTTTACATCCGTCGCGATGCTTCGCCGTCGATCCAACCTCATTTTGGTCTCGTTGTGTCCAGCGCGGCCGACCCTTCCGTTTCAGCCCGACAGGACGCGCGCATTTATTTACCTCGTTTGAGTACCGTTCTATCCAGATGTACTCTATGGGACGGCTGGACGGTGTTTTCGGGCGTGCATATCTCTCAGGTCATGCAGTACCGATCACCTCCCAAGACATGTCTGCCCAATGGATGCGCAACGTGCATGGATGGGTTCATGGCCGCCTAGCCTGTCTCAGAACCTCATCTACATGTTCACAGCACTGCAGAGCTCGTTCAAGTTGGTCTGGCCTTGTCTTTCTTTCAACGGTGATGTAGCAAATTTACCTATAGAACCGAGACTATAGCTCCATCCTCCTCCTAGCTAACACCACGACCCTGAGCTTATTTCTTCTCGAAGCCACGTCAATCAGTCACCATTCCTATGCAGCGACAAGCCATAGAATCCCACTGTGCCTTCTGCGCTTACGCAAACTCCCTCACGGACGACGCGGCTTCGGCAATCTGATAATATCCACATGCAGAGAACTTGTTTCTACCCGCGACCTGATCGCTCCGAGCGGCAGTTCTCGCCATCCCTTAATTCGTTCGTAACTGAGCCAAGCTCCAAACTTGTGACTGCCAGTGGTCATGTTCTGCAGCTTCCGTCACGTTCTGTTGTATCAGTGTGCGGGGTTTCTGCAGTCCTCCCTTGTAAGGATGTTGAGTTGAGAAGGTGATTACATGTCCAAGTCACTTCATGGCACGTGCAATAATTGTACGCTGATTCTCACGTGCACTCCGAGCAATTGCTTTAGACTCAAGTCAGCTCTGAGGAAGATACTGGAATTCGCTGAAAGTTCGGCGTTTGAACGTGAACCTGGATGATGAATCACAACTCGGCAGCCAGAAGCAAACGACTGCTGGCAGCAGCTGTTAAGTCGGACGTGCAATTTTTCAATGTCTTGTCGTCTCCGTTTACTCCTCAAAATGTGTCAAGATATCTTGATTTTCATGCCTCTGCGACTCTTCCGATTTCGCATTTACCATTCTTCGTCTAAATTACTTTCATTCGACCCATCACTCGATTGCACTCGACAATAATCGATCTCAACTCAAATGCCTTCCAATGACAACTTGGCAATAAATCCAATCCAGGGCGCAAAGATGCCCCGAAAAAAGACAGTCATTGCAGCGGAGACTATTTGCAATTCACTTCCTGTCGTTTTGGAAGCGGGCGTCTCCCAGTTCAAGAACGAATGGGAGATTAGGCGAGTCTCATGTAAACAGTCGCAGGAAAAAGTCAGTGACTTGGTCGGTCCGGCATCTCCCATTATCGACGAAGACTGGACAGCTCAAGACGAGCTCTGGCTGATGGCCACATGGAACAACTCTTCTACAAAGTTGGCTCTCGCCCGAATCGGAAGCCAGAACCAGGAGCTTCACAAGCTCTGGAGAATGACATGCACTGTAATGCAATGCTCGCCCGTTTCTATCATCTCTCCCCAATACGGACTCATATATGATGGGGTTGAGCTTACTGCTGCATTCCCCTGGGCCTCACGACTTGGTAGCGACCACAGCGACCAAAGCGAGAGCCCCCTGTGGTCCGAGGGTTTCTGCAAAGCTTTGCATGCTCTTGTCGTCCATTCATTCTGGAGGGGCGATGTCAGGTTGCTAGCAACCTACATTCAATATGCCATCATTTGCCGCACGGACGACCGGCAGCCCTGGGAGATGGCCATGAGACAATCGTCTTGTCTGGACATTGAAGCCCTCAGGGGTTTAGCTGCCTCACAGAGAACAAGACACATACATTCATTGCAGGAAGAGTTCAACGCATCCCAGGTTGCTTCTGGCAGAGACTTGTCTCTCGAGTACGAAGTCTTCAATTATCTTGGGTCCATCATTGAAAAGCCCTCTTATGGCTACGCAGTGAAGCAGAGCGATGAACATCCACCTGCCTATCACGTCCAAACCGCCGATCTGAACACGATCCTCCGCGCCTTGGATACCTTCAACCTCCACGGATTTCCTCTTTTTACACACTCGGAAATCTTCCTCATCGCCTGCAAGTCAGCTCCGTTGAATTACGTTTTCCCGGCTCTGAACGAAGTCTGCGACTTGCACATGCGCTCGTTCTTGCATGAAACACGCATGGCCTACCGTAAAGTCCGCTCCGCCAGAAAGTCGACGTCTCAAACACCTCGGGCTCCAAGAGATTTCTCCTATGGTAATCCCGAGTCTTCGAGCATTGATTCGCCTGGGAAGTGGTTGCGCAGGGATAATGAAAAGACTTCAATTGAGGAAGCCAAGGAGAGGTCGCGCTATGGGTTGGCTCCTAGTGGTAACCACTGGAGAGGACGGAAAACTCATCAATCAGTGGAAAACCCTCGAGGGCAGCAGAGACGGCAGACGCAGTCGGCGTCGCCACATAGCCGGAGAAAATATTCGACTAGATCTTGGACCAATAGCGCCCGTGGGGTTGAACGTTCGGGACAGTTTTATTCTCCTGGCTCTCCTCAATTGGGGGGAACAGCGTCCAGGTCAGCAGCAGCATACAAGCCGTCATCGCTTCGGATGAGAAGAAGAGGATACTAGTGTTGTTAATGGCAACTTGGCAAGGAACGTCTGGGATAGTTTTGGATGAACTATGAAGGGAGAGGACTGCGCGTTATGAACAGTACTAATGATGAAGGGCCAGATGGCAGAGGGCGAGAGGATTCTGCCATTAACCTAAGAGCAAGAGGAAGGCGTACAATAGTACACCAAAGTAATGAACAGATGTTGCGAAATGTGTAGCAGGTTGACTTTGTATCGGCGCTGGGCAGTAAATATCACGACTGAGTATCGCAACAGCGACTGCTGTCGATTGCATTGAAACATCTTTCGTCGTGGAAAATACAGCTCGTTATCCCGGCAATCACCCACCGGCGCTACATTGATACACTGACCAGATTCCTGACCTTTTGATTGCATGTCGTGGCTTGGCTTCACCGGAAGCCCTTAACTGGTCACTCTAGGCAACCTGAGTTGGAAGGCGTCGTCGCGGGTGCACTTTCCAAACAGTGCCTTCAGAATCCTTGGCCAGAACTGGGAATACTTTTTGCCTCTCCTCTTTTATTTGTCTACTTCGCGAACAGGATGAATTATCGCCATATCCCGTCTATATTTTCTTCTCACTCCCGCACCGCCAACGAGGCGAGTCCCATGAGCGCCGTCCAAGTCATCCATTTGCCTCGAAATATCGAGCCACGACTCCCACAATGATGAAACGCCTCAAGTCATCACTCGGGCATCTCTTACCTGCGCCTCAAAAGTCGTCCGACGGCCGCGATCAATGGCGCTCCCGGACGGCATTCCTGCTCGCCGCGATGGGAGGCTGCGCCGGCATGGGCAATCTGTTGCGCTATCCATCCCAGGTCTTCAACAACCACGGCTTGCAATGGTTCATTCCATACCTCTTGTGTGTGTTTCTAATTGCAATCCCTGTACTTCTTCTCGAACTAGCCATCGGCCAAGCTTATCGCGGGGGTTGCGTCGTCGCGAACAATGCCATCCATCACCGCCTGAAAGGACTGGGCCTTAGTCTTCTCTATGTCGGATTCGTCATCAGCCCGTACTTTGTCGTCAACTTGGCCTGGGTCATGCGCTTCTTTCGTGGCTCGTTCCAAAAACCCCTACCGTGGGAAGGGAGAAGCGAAGCCTTCTTCTACGAAGACGTCGTGGCGAATGTCGAGCCCGTGCCGGGCCTCTTTTCGGAGGACGGGTCCAAGGTCCTGGCGTATACTTCTTATCCCGGTGTGGGCATGATTGCAGAGACGGTTGGATGGACAGTGTTCACATGGTTCCTAGTTTGGGCCTCGATATTCCGCGGCGTGAGAGTCACAGAACGAGTTGTCTATTTCACCATGGGCCTGTCCATCGTTACGATCATTAGTCTCATTGGACGATCGTTGTCGTTGGAGCACGCGTCGAGGGGCGTCAAGCTTTTTTGGGCTACTTGGGATAGCAAGAACCTTGCAAGCGGCGAGATGTGGCAGACGGCGTGCGGACAGGTATTTTTCTCGACGGGCGTCGGGTTCGGCTACTTCACTTCGTGCGCTTCGTATAATAAGAAGTACTCCAATGCGGTCATGGACTCTATTCTGATCATTGCCAGCAACGTCCTCTTTGAAAATTTTGCTGCCTTTGCCGTATACGGCGTCATCGGCTTTTTGGGCCTTTCTCCAAAAGATGGTGTTCGTCTTGGCAGCTTCACAATCGGCTTCATCACGCTTCCGTCTGCCGTGGTGCAAATGCCCGGCGCCAACTTCTGGGCCGTTCTGCTCTTTCTCACGCTCATGGTCATGGGATACAGCTCTGCGTTTGCCATGGTTGATGCGATTGTGACTCTAATCATGGATGTTCAGCCTCGCTGGAGCCGGACCATCGTGGTGACGGGGGTAGTCGCTGTCTTTTTTCTCTTATCGCTGCCATATTGCACCGTATTCGGATACTACCTCCTCACGGCGGTCGATCGCTGGATCAACGATGTCGCGCTGGTGTTTGTCGTTTGGGCCGAATGCGCCGCGTCGACGACGGTGTATCGATGGAGAGATGTCGTGGAACAAGTTGGTCTTACTGCTTTTATTGTTTACAACTTTGGCTACTTTGGTGGCATGATTCTGGGGATTGTCATTGCGCAGGTCTTTACTTCCGCCCTCGGCGCAGGCATTGGGCTTGGTTTTTTTATCGTCTGCACGATCATCTCTGTCGCCATTGGAAGTACGCCGAAGTCGCCAGCACTATCGTGGTGGCACAGGAACATTGTCCTGCAGCGCATGTAGTACATGGCATTTTACTCTGTAAGTGGTCTTTTTTTTCAATCTACAAGCTTTATCAAACGGCGAGCAATGAATGATGTTTGACCAATGACATTTCTACATTTTCCCTCGATTAGAAAAAAGAAAGCACGAAGAAATAGGAAGAGGAAGAGAAAGAGAAAGAGAAAGGGAAAGTCAAAGATGAAACGATGAAGACGAAGCAAGAGCCATCTATCTAACTCGAGTCTTTTAGGGCAATCAACTTCGTCGCGACCTCAACGAAATCATCGGCAGCCACAAGAACTGGAAGATTCCATCTCTATGGGCCCCAGTCCTTCGTTATGTCGCCGCCCCCATCCTCGCCATCGTATACAGCTTCTCCTATCCTTCCTTTTACGCCCTCCGCCAAGACCCCCTCCACATTCTGGGATTCGCCATTGGCCATATAGCCCTGCTTCTCGTCGGGTCTGGCTTCATAGTCCCGCGATGGCTGGATGGTCTGATTCCACCAGAGCGCAGAGGGGAAGGCAAACTAGACATTGGGGCCAACGTGCCTCTGTCGGGAAATGATGAGTCCGAGACGAGCGATGATGCGGCTTCCAAGGGCACTGGGGCGGACACTCCTGGGGAGTAGAGAGGGTGAAGGTTACTGAGAGACATGATGCTGGGACAACTACGCACGGTTCGTGAGCAGAAGCCCAGTAGTCGACTATCTCGTTTTACTATGCTGCCTGGTTCTTAAAGCCGGGCCAAGTCGGTGTTGGAGGTTATCAAGAGTTCTTCCCCTCCGGACATTGAGCGTCATGCACAACCATCAGTGTGCAGTCAGTCCCTGAATGCGCTTCGCTTGCCCTTCATGCGTGGCCTCGTCATGGCCAGGCCTCTCGCCAAGGGCGCCGCCGCCTTGACCTGCCGAGAGTATTCATCTCGACAGTAGACAGTCTGGAAACTACAACTCGCTTGGACTCTCATGTCGAAAAGCAGCAGTGATATATGCATGGATCCGGAATGGAGTACAGCATACCTTACCGCAATGGCGGGATACATGATCAAGGACTTACACAGCAGCGTAAGTGCAGGTAGGTATACGAGGAGCTGCATTGCTACTCCTATTGCTACGACGCATTAAATGAATGAACATCCATTGCAAGTCCCGCATGCTAAAACTACCTAATGATATGCGGCTCTACCGTGTTCGTCGTGTTCCACTGCAAAACAAACAGCAGCTTGATCGTCATCGTCGTCTTCTTCTTCTTCTTCATCCATCATCTTTATCCTCTTTTGAACTCACACCATCCGGCCCTGCAACTCCTTCTTCTCATCACCCAACACTTTCAATTGCTTCTCATAGTCCCGATTCACCCACTCCCAGTACGAGGTCCACACTCCCGCCGCGCCTGCCGCGTTGCCAATCACAGCGCCGGCATTGCCCGTCATGGACTTCATCTTGTCTCCGAGGAGGAGCGTTACGCGAAGAACGCTCTTATTTGCCTCTTCCTGCTTTTCGACATCTTGCTTCACGGCATTGTCCTTGAGCTTGACGGATAAAACGGCCTTGTAGGCTTCTGCAATGGAATCCAGCCTGCGGAATGTTTCGTCGGGATCAATCACAATTAGCTTGGAGACCATGAGGTTGCAGAGCTGCCGGATGTCGTTGTCGTCTCGGAGACCGGCGATGATACGGTCGAAGAAGTCGATGTGGTTGATGCGAGTGAAGGCTGTTTCCATCAGCGCGTACAATGTCTCGTAGGCGCTCTGTCGAGAAATATTAATAAATGGAACCATCGACTCTTTCATATTTAACAAGGCGAAGGGTGAGGGGAAGAAGGAGAAAAAAAGAACTCGAGGGAAGATAGGGTCCCACCTTTCGGACTTCGAGTCCATCGTCGACCATATGTTTGAAAGGGCCCAACATGACTTCCTTGATTAGCTCAGGCTTGATCACAGATTCAGTCAAAACAAACGGCATCAGCTCTCCGAGGTGGGGTAGAATGAGATCCGGCTTGTTGTGAGCAGCAGAGTTGAGTGTCGTCATGGCTAGTCTTCGGATCTCCGTGTCCGCGTCTTGCAGTATGGTCAAAAGCATGCTGATAAGTGTTGTCTTGAGCATGGCATCAAAGGCGTCGTCGCTTTCAGGAAGCGTGTAGCGCACGGCTTGGACGGCCATGCCTCGAATACCCGGCGACTTGTTCTTCAGTACAGACTATTTGGATCCGGTTAGTCGTGCCAAGGCTGCCTTCACGTCAACGAAAGCAAAACGTACCTGTAATTTGGGCAGAAAAGCAGCAGGGTCGAGAGTGACCAATCGTCCCACACACTCCGCACAAACGACTCGATTGTCCGCCGTCTCCGAAGCAATCAGCAGCTGGTCCCAGATAGGCACCTCATACTTTTGAAGATTGGCTGATGGACTCGCTGCTGAGTAAAGGATCTCCTTAATCGACTGGATGAGAAGATACTGAGTGTTACCGCCAGCCTGCATCTTGTTCAGAATGACTGGGAGGTATTGGGCAACATTTCCAGATCCAGCGCGGCCAAGTGCAATCGCAGCCGCTAAAGATACCTTGTCGGGTTCGGAATGAAATTGGCCCAAGAACAAGTCTGGCTGCAGAGGTGATTTTGGGCCTAGTCTCATGCCAGTTTCTCCTAGCACGGCGAGAGCGAGACTCACACGAGCTTCGTCGCCGGACTCGGAGCTGCGCTGGAGCTCGCTAATGAAGCTGTCGATGGATACGACGGTCGAACTATCATCAGTGACCAGCAGCGTACCAATCACCCGGCCCACGACAGAAGGTTCTCCGGATACGCTCACATCATTCAGCAAACCCGTCATAAGGGACTGACTCGCACCGCTCTCCCCAATCTTGGCTACAAGCTCCAGGATTTGATCCAGTACAATGCTGGCAAATTGGGTCTTCAGGAGCTGACAAAGCGAGGACACTAGACCTTGGGAGACCACAACTTCAGAATGGTCTCGAGCTAAGCTTGCAAGAATCAAGAGAGCCGGGCTCAGGAGATGAGTATCCGCATTTGTAACAGCGGGTATTAGGGCGGAGACAACCCCTTCTACAGTTGGCTTTTCGAGCCTGTCCCTCGCAGCAGGAGACAGAATCAGGTGCTTCAAGGCGCTGGCGCTTGATCCGCGAAGAGCTCGGTTGGCTTTGCGGAGATGCGTAGAGAGCTCAAGGCAGACCTCCTGAACCCAGGCATTGTCGAGTTGTTCAGATCCAGTGGCAGAGGACGCAACATTATCAACAGCACGCACCGCGGCAAGTCTAGTCGTTTCATTCAAGAGTCTCTCGCGGAGGATTTCGAGGCCTTGCTGTATATCAACACTATCAGATGATCGGCCAGCAAGCTCTGTCAGGGCTCGAGAGATGAAGATTCCGAGGGCATGAATGGCCTTTTGACGAACTTCCGCATCAGCATCGTTGGCGGTGCATCTGTCGGTAATGACTTGGTAGAGTGACTGTAATTCTGACTTGTACTTGGAGTCTGAAATGCGCGACCCGGGAGGGATGATGGCCTTGACGAGCTCCTCCGACGTTCTGATGGCTTCACTTGAGATCTTGTAGAATCTATCGTGAACTACCGCAGTCACGCCTGCGACAACCCTAGTCAGGTGTGGCTGCAAGATAGAGAATGAATGTGTTTTGAATATGTCGCCCATGAGCCTCAATGTTGCGACTCGAAGCGTACTGGCGGTCGCGGAGGCAGAGCCTCTGGCGGCTGCAAGTGATGATGCCACCGAACCGTGGCCGCTGGACTTCGCAGCTTCAAGTACGGGACCGATGAGCTCCGCGAAAAATGATTCGAGGCCGCCAAACTGCACCAGAACAATGTCATCGAGCAAGTTGACAATCGACTGCTTCGTGGCAACAGCTTTTCCTTTTAGTTGTTGAATGGATGCCTTGACAATGCTTGGGGTAAGTTGGGCCAAGTCTGCTCGAGGACCTTTGGCTGGCACCGTTTCGCGAACCGGGGAAGTGAGCTCAGACCTGGCAGCCTTACTTCGTGTGACAACGTTAGCTGCTCCGACACTGCTCTGTCGTCGCCTCTTACGATTGAAAGGTGGCTGCGTAAAAGCGACAGCGGGCTCCGGATCATCTGAAGAAGGGTTGGCAATATGAAGGCCTTCGCCAGTCTTGCGAACTAAGAGACTCAGTGCCGAAATTACTTCCAGACGCACGTTCTCTTCCCGTTCGTTGAAGCGCTTTACTAGAGAAGGGGCAGCTTGCTTGTAGAGCACTCCATTCTCCAGAAGATCTCCACTCCCACGAGTCGAAATGAGTGTATAGAGAGTTTTGGCAGCACAGCGGCGGACCTTCCAGCTAGCGTCATCATCGTCATCTTCGAAGCCGTCGTCGGCATCAAACTCGTCGTCTTCCTCATCGGCAGCCTCGTCCTCGTCCACATCCATGCTGTCCTCATCCTCGGCGTCCTCATCAACCACGCAATT
The DNA here is from genome assembly GCA_018360065.1 of Claviceps pazoutovae. Taxonomy (NCBI): domain Eukaryota; kingdom Fungi; phylum Ascomycota; class Sordariomycetes; order Hypocreales; family Clavicipitaceae; genus Claviceps; species Claviceps pazoutovae. The sequence goes on from SRPO01000103.1 coordinate 15,548, forward strand.
GGGGTCGTATTTGAGATACCGCAGAGCGGATGTTATTATGACGTCCGTGAAGGGGCGCATGTCTTGAGGACAGGATGCCATGAAGGCCTCCAGCGAAACCAGCGCTGCTTCTCGTACTTCATTGAATTCCAAACTGAGATCATCGCCTTCACTTATTCTTTCAAGATGGCTTGTAAGCTCATCTTCGGAAAGAGCCCGAAGCAGGAACGGCATAACTTTTGGAATGTGTGGCCCAAAGCGGACAGGTATTGATCGAGCCATGCTTCCCACTATGGAGATGTAAAGACGGCGCGTCACAGCACTGGTGTTGGTGTCAGCCAGCCTTGATGTCAGCCTCTGAATCACCTCATCCAGATGCTCATCTGTCAAATAAATGGCGAGCATGGAAATAGCAACCACAGCTCGCTTTTTGACTACCGAAGTACCCTTTTTGCTCTCAAGCAATTGCATGACCACTTGTTGCAAAGCCTCGACCTCGATTGACTGGAGTAGAGGACCGAAGCAACGCACTACCTCAATCAAAACGTCGACCGCCTCGGGATTTACTTCATTTTGGTCTTGAAGCATACCGATGGGAACTTCAGGCGAAGTGACTCGTGTCGAAAAGCGACTCTTGTCTGATAATGCGCTCGGTCCGATTAAACGAGGTATAAGCACATGCCGGATAGCATCATAGGCCGTTTGAACTTCGGTCGTAGTAGTTGAGCCAGGCACAGGACGAGGCAGGGCTATCAAGACGGCCCGGAGCGCTAGCGAAGGCACCGAGTTATCGACAGAGTTCTTGAGCTTTAGCGACGACAGTTTGTCGACCAAAGACGCGATGGTTGATGTCGGGAGCTTGCTAACGAGAGGTCCCAGACTAAAGGAATGGAAAAGAGAAGATGCATTTATGTTAGAGATGATCAACAAGATGGCAAGCCGGTAAGCGTGGCAGCTTACCATTTAATCGCCAGGTTCTGGACTTCGCCATTCTGATCGTCAAGCGTTTTGATGATTCCGTCCACGGCCCGCGCAGCTGTATTATAATCGTGCTGGAGAATGTCTGGTTTTGCGGATTGTAACAGCTGCAAGAGGTCATTTAACGACATGAACCGAAAGTCCGGATCCGAGTCACCAAGCTTCTGCACAAGCGCGCTTATGTGTTGCGATTTGGCAGACGTAGAAGACGACATCGTGGCGAGTGTGGGATCACGACGAGAGGTTACGACGAGGCGAAGAACCGAACGGGTATACGAGTTGACGACGATCGATCGAAACGGGATGCTGCCTTCACACTTGCTCTTAGTCCAAACGCGACATGGAGTAGACGAAAAAAACACTGAGACGTGCAGTGACAACACAAAAGCTGAGAACGTGAAAGAGACGTGCAGTTGAAGTGATGGTTCCTGGTGGGGCTGAGTCGGACCTTGTTGCCGTTGGAACTTGGAAGCAACAGGTAGGTTTCTGGACAAAACTCTGGGGAAGAGCACCAGATGGGCAGAAAGCTCATAGCTGAAGCGGGGCGTCCGCATTGAGTAAGAGCAAGGGCATGGAAGCAGTCTAGATTCACCACTCAAACAGAACAAGATATAGGTACATAGTTAACCCGTGTTTGAACCAGAGCTACCTAGCCAAATATATATATACCGCAGAACCGCACCGGTACATGTCGCTTCTTTCATTTACGCCTATGCTTCTAGTTCCGCTGCCCTGTGCTTCCAGTATCCCTCACGGATCGGATCCCACTTCTCCCACAGTCTCTGCAGACATACCTTTGCCTTGGCCGTATCTCCAGACTGAACATGCGCATCGGCCAGTATTTCTAATGCATGCGAGCTTTTGACATCCTCGCCCTCTTCGCCTAGACTTGTGACGAAATGACTTGAAAATTCGACAACATCAGAAAAGGATCTACCACCCTTGGTCAGAACGCCACGAAGGTAATTCCAGCTTGACTGGTTCTGTGGCGCGAGAACAATCTTCTCCTTTGCGTAGTCAAGTTCGTTATCAACTATGGAGGCAGGAACTTTAGGATCATGGGCCGTTGCTGGTAAATCAGTTGTACACACAGCGGGGTCAGAGAAGATGAGGAAAAAGCGATGAGCCCAGGCGGAATTGTTGCGGATGTCGTCCTCGATCAAGTTTTGGGTCGCGGCAAGCTCGGTTATATTCCACATGCCTAGTTTCTTTACCAGATACTGTCGATAGGACCAGACGTGATAATTCTTGGCGTCTTCCTCCAACATGGTATTGACAAACTGGATCTCGGTTCTGGCAAGCTTCGCAACAATCTCCTTCTCTGAGGCAATACTGGGCACATAGTGATCCATCAGCAATTGACGATGATGCCAGATCTGGTAGTTCTTGAGATTCGACATGGCCACCTCGTTAAGCCAATTGATTTCGTCGGGAATGGGAAGTTGTAGCGTCTGCACTATCTTGAAGCGATAAAGCCAGACGGTATAGTGTGCCGGGTTCATCGAGATAATGTGCTCGGTAAGACGGAGACATCGCGGCGAGCATTCCTGCGCTGCCATGACCGCGCGAAGGTACGAAACGCCTGGGATCGTCAGCGACATTATGGCAAAGTCACAGTTGTCGTTGACCCACCTTCAGCGTAGTCGTCTGGGTAGGCAATTTGTGCGAGAGCATCGGCTGGTTCACTGTGAGGAATGGGTATCACGTCGTCCCATTCTGGATCATTGGCAAGCGAGCCAGTGATTTGACCGTACAATTCCTTCCTCAATGCAGACATCTCTTTTCTCCTCGTCTTTTCGTCGACGATCTCTTGCTCCGACATATCACAGCCGTTGGCGAGTGCGTTTTTCCGTTTTGACAAGAACTGATGGTGAAGTATGTCCAATGCGAAGAGGCGAGCCTGCTGCAAAGTGCGGTGCTGGAAGTCCTCAAGCTTGTGTGTGCCAATGTCTCTGCCGCTTTTATCCTTGCCCCAAACGTAGTCTTTGCGCAGGCGGCGGATGGGGAGGCCGTCCTTGGCGACTTGCTTCCAGTACTCGCGCTCTGCTTTATTTGACAGAGGAACTCTATGTTCGACTACAGGAAGAACAAGCTTTGTGTGAGTATAGGCTGTCTTCTCTTGAGGCGTCAAGCCAGAAAATCCAACTTCTTCGAATCTCTTCTCGGCGGGGTTCGTTTGGTAAAAGCGTTGTATCGTGCGCTGGCCGACTGTTTCTGGAGCAGGTTCTGGAGGTTTCTGGTCAGCTTTTATAGAAAATCCCATTTCTACGAGCCAGGGCTCATTACCTTTGGGTTCTGCTGCATTTCCCTTCCCACCAGCTTTTGCCTTGGGCGCCATGTTGGCAGTTGCGATATTAGCGGGGTTCAGGATGAAGAATAGGTAGAGAAGGCTTGGTGTGGCTAAGTATTGTTCTTTGAGGGGCTCCACCAAATTTCCTTGAACATGTTCACGCCCGGATCAATAGTCTCAAGTTTCAACAACACAGCAGCCCAGCCAACCAATCGCAGGCAAACCATGATCAGAAAATCATGTAGAAAGCATTGTTCACAAGCATGCGGTCCTGTCTGTATTTAGACTTGTTGCCCTCCTGCCATGTTCTATTCAAAAGAGGTATACCTACGCATAAAAATTGCCCTGAAATGAGGCACATAAATCAGCCTGCCCAAACTCCATCGCCAAGACACTGAATCCATCGCATCTGGGGACTACCAAGAGATGGGGCTCATGATCTGGGTATCAGATCCGTCTAGTTCTCCCATGTCCCAATTAGTCCATAATTTCTGTCAATGTATCTCGCCTTCGTGCCTTCATTTTTCTTGGTCATTAATCGTAACGGCTCCCCCCCCCCGCGGTGCCCCGTTGAAGTGGTGAATCTCACAGAGCGCGAAAATTTTGTGACATGATTAGCCATCGCTTGAGTCCACGAGGCGGGTTCTTGGCCATGGAGTCCCAGTTTGGTACGAGCACGAACGTCTCAGTGAACATCTTCCGTGCGGCCTCTCTGCCCTTGCCGAAATGAACTTTCCCCATTGTGGTTACCACAAGGCTCATTCGTGCTCCGCTCGACTCGCTTTTGGTGTTGTCCTGAATGTTCTTGGGCGCTGCGTACTTCGACGAGGGATTGATCACGTGAACGTCTAAGGATTCCATATCGTATCGAACGCCGGCGCCTTGACCTTCTAAAAGCGTGGAATAGGCAGCAGGTGTGGCCACCACGGATCCATTGATCGAAATGTCGGCGGCGATGGTATACTTCGACGATGAGTTGATGTAGAAATTGGAAAGCTGCAGTTGGTTGTTCAGAGCTTGGTAGTAGTGGTTGACAAATATTTCAGCAGCTAAAGGGCAAGCAAAGGGTTAGATGGGTTGAAGACATAAAGTTGAGGCAAGGAGAGCAAACCGCGGCGCAAAGTCTGACCTTCGATGGAGGCCTTGGCCTGGGTGTTGGCATCTGGGGGTGGCATCTCGCCTAAGTTCTCGTCTCAAGCAAATGGAAAGCGACGTAGCTTTGCGATGTTTCAAAAGACTTAAACAGGTCGTGTTGCAGCGCAAACCCGACGATGGCGCAAAATTCAACAGTCTCAAGACATGAATGTAGGATTAGGATAGATGCGCCGTGCACCGGGTGAGTCTAGCGGAGCGCCAATTCGCACATGGGTGGGTCCACATGTTTGTCATTTCTTCTTTTGCTTCACGGCATCTTGAGTCTTGACCTTCAACAACCTCGCATGCCCGGTTTCTTCGCACACGACAGCTCCTTTGCCGAACACCGTCATGGGGCCACCGTCTTCACAAGCTCTTTCAGGGCTGCGGCGAGCTCGACTGAACATTTCTGGTCGACTACAATCGGTTTGCAGCCGCAGTTGGCCTGGAAGTGCTCGATGGAGCAGCACAAACCCTGCAACCCATTTTTTCTCAGAGAAGCCATACTACATCACAACGCCAATATTCTACGTCAATGACGGTACGTGAACTGCTTCAACAGCTTCTTAAAGACACTGCAATAGAGAGGCATCAAAGCTGATCACAAACTTGCTCAAACTTCCTCGCAGCGCCTCATATTGGTCATTTTTACACAATGGTCTTGGGTGATGTTTTGAAACGATGGCAACAGATGAAAGGAAACAAAGCCTTTCTTCTCACTGGAACAGACGAACATGGGTCGAAGGTTCAACGCGCTGCAGAAAAAGAAGGAGTCGACGTTAAAGAATTCTGCGACACCAACTCCAACAAGTTTCGAGATCTTGCTGCGGCGGGTGGCATCTTGAACGACGCCTTCATGCGAACTACGGATCCACAACACAAGGAGGCAGTCAGTGATTTCTGGCTGGAACTCAAGCATGCGTTACCGAAAGACTTGGGCCTATACAAAGGCACTCATAAAGGATGGTATGCAGTGAGCGACGAATGCTTCTACCCCGAGGGCATGGTCAGGGCGGACATTGTGCCCCAGACTGGAAAGAAAATTATGGTCAGCGTCGAGACGGGCAGCGAGGTCGAATGGGTGGAGGAAGAAACGTGGTTTTTTCCCCTTACCAAGTACAAAGATAGGCTCTTGGAGTTTTACGACGAGAACCCGCATTGGATTACACCGAGGCATCGATTAAATGAGGTTCGGCAGTGGGTGGAGGACAATCTGCAAGATCTTTCCATCACAAGACCCGCGTCACGGCTGAGTTGGGGTATTCCTGACCCCGAGGATGACAGTCAAACCATCTATGTCTGGGTTGATGCGCTGGTCAATTACATCACACAAGCGGGCTACGGAAGCAAGTGGCACTCACAATCCACAGACATGGGCATCTGGCCTGCAGACATACAAATCGTTGGCAAGGATATTCTTCGCTTCCATGCCATTTACTGGCCCGCGCTACTCATGGCTCTGGGACTTCCGCCCCCAAGGCATCTGCTGTGCCACAACCACTGGACCATGTCGAATCAAAAAATGTCCAAGTCGGTGGGCAATGTGGTAAATCCATTCTTTGCCTTGCAACGATGGGACGTTGACACACTGCGGTACTATCTCATGCGCAACGCAGGTTTATCCAGAGACATGAGCTACTCAAACCAACAAATTGCAGTGGTATACATGAAAGAACTGCAAGCCAATATGGGTAATCTATTACACAGAATCACGCGGTCCAAGCTTAAAGAGAAGTGGTCACTTGTGGAAGTCATGGAGGATGTTCGCGACGGCAAGATACAATTTACGGCCAGAAAGCATGCAGATTCAAAATATACAAGCTTGGATAAGCATTTGAAGAGATGTCCGTCTGAATACTGTGAGAGATTGGACCACTGCCACACGAGTGGCGCTCTCCGTGAGCTTTTTAACCTTCTAATTGAGGTAAGAAATATTCGATCCGAAATCAGAAAACTCACTCGTGCAATCTCCGGTTCCTCGTCTTTTTCTTTCTTGTTCTTCCTTCTAATTTGCCGTACTTTCAGGCCAACCGCTATCTGTCAGAAACGACACCATGGAAGCTGGCCAAAGAACGGGGGTCTGGACCGCGCTTGCTCTTGAACCTGATTATTTACAACGCTGCAGAGGCGTTGCGCATCACCGCTATCCTGCTACAACCGATTATGCCCACCAAAGCAGGGCTCATGCTCGATGAGTTAGGCGTGGCGAAAGATCGAAGGACAGTTGAATACGCTGTCAAAGGCATGGATTCATTCTACGGCATCGATCTATCGATTGACGATGGTCCAGGCCGCATGAATAAGTGGAAGAGCATCTTTCCACCGATGCCCGATGTAGAATATTTCAACAAAAAGTTCATGAAGCAACTTGACATTGCTTTCTCCGATATGACGCCTAATCCGAGGAATCAACTGGCCGACTATATGGTCATGGAGTTAAGATTCGGGAAGCACCAGGCGGCCGAAATGCTGGCCCAGATGGTCGCTGCCAAGCAGGATGCAGCTCAATAGACTGCCGACGACACTGTCAACAAGACTCCCAACGAGACCGCCAAGTACAGGCGTGGTGGTCAAGACTGAGAGTCTGCAGGTGCGACCAAGTGTAGGACTATTTGATGGGCAGGTAGGTAGGCAATAAGATGCAACAAATGTTGCGCTGTACAAAATTAGTAGAGAATATGATATGAGTGATGTGCATTATGTGATTCTCGTCCTCTCCACGATCACGATGCTACATGATTCCCCGTATTCCCGGTACATAGTAGTTTGTATCATATGATTTACTATTCATTTACTGTCATGCCAACTATGGTCTCCGAGTGTCCGACATGTTTGGTCGACTCGTGCTCTACGAAGTTAAGTACCTACGTAATTTCTGGAAGCCGAGCAAATATGGAGCCGGACGAAGCGGAGCGAAACATTTTCCAGTCTCGACTCTCGATAATTTCCCATCCCCATGATAGGACACAAAGATTGTCCCGCGACTCCCGCCTCACACAGCCGCAACCAGATCGGGTAATTCACCTTGAATAGTATAGCGCACGTGCGATTGCGGCTCAGAAGTAGCCGCGGCTTGGAGAATGCGAATAAACCAAAACATAGGTACCTTCAGCCTTCCTTCCATCACCATCACCCTTTTTGTCTCTCTTCCTCACTCTCTTACACATACGCGCGCGCGCATACACCTGGTCGAACCTTAATAACACGGCCGCAGCCATCAAGGCCAGCAAGGTCCTTCTCGTGCCGTACGAAGCTCGTCATGTGCCCAGGTACCACACCTGGATGAAAGATCCAGTACGCTACCACTTGTACCACGAGGAAAACGATTGAGGAAAAAGTAAAGGATGGAGAAAAGGAAGTTTAATGATTCAGCTTTCTAACGCCAAGTTCTTGCTTGATGATGGACCTAGGCCATTCAGGAAGCCACGGCATCAGAGCCCCTAACCCTGCAAGAAGAGTACGAAAACCAGCGCTCGTGGCGCGCATCATGCGATAAACTCACCTTTATTGTCTGCGAGGCACTCGCTCCCGGCGCCTCGGCCATCATCCACGCTGGCGTTGCAGATGCAGAGGAGCATATGAGGGGAGACATAAACATGTTTATCTACGGCGACGAGTTTGGGGCCCCAGAGGACGAGACGGCGGGTCAGCTGCGCGGGGAGATCGACGTCATGGTAGCGGAGAAGGGCCATTGGAGGAAAGGGTATGGGCGAGCCGCTGTGGAAACTCTGCTAATATATGTGCGGCGAAATTTGGAAGGCATTCTGAAAGAATATGGGGGAGGAGAGGGGGCAAAGATGGCGGGGTTGATGGTCAAGATTAAGGAGGGCAACGCAGGGAGTAGGGCGCTATTTGGAGGGCTCGGGTTCCGGCAAACCGGGGAGGTGAATTACTTTGGGGAGGTGATGATGGTGATTGCGTGGTGGGACGTTGAGGAGCTGGTGGATGGGTGGTTTCGGACGGAGGAGACGGGGGATGAGAGGAGGGCGTACGAGGAGATTCGGTATGAGGGGGGAGATGAAGACGAGGATACGTGACTGTTTGACATAGAGATGTTGATGCTTGAGATCTTGAGGCTGGCTGATGCGGAATGCAAGGAAAGCAATGCAAGTACATAATATGTAGCACAATCGCGGGCCTCTTGATACGATACAAACCATTAACTCAACCTTCCTCACTCCCGGCACCTCATATTTCGAGCCTCGTCCTGCACCCACCAGCTTGCAATGCATCTAAGAATCCAAGGAAGGAGGCCACGATCCTGGAGGTTTTGCACAGGCTGTGGAGATTCTCATGTACTCCGTAGAGTTGAATTATGAGAATGCCCGTCTTTCCTACACATTCCTTCTTAGCGCTCTGAGCCTTTCGGCAGGCTATATATGAAGATACACAACACAAATCTCAACTGTGCAGACAGAAATATATGCGCGCCCTGCGAGTCGCCGGTGACCCTTGCCATTAGTTTTCGCATCTTGACTCCCCGGCAGCTGTGTAATCGGAGGACCTGGCGTGTAACGTGGCATAAGGATGCGCATGTACCACGCTTTCCTCTTCCATGCATCTATGCGCAAGGATACAGAATCCATGAAGACATACTATCTACCTATGTATGCACACTCCATTATACATTAATAAATAACGACTATGTAGTTGAATAACGATTGCGGGAAAACCGAAAACTGTTTACATGTACAATCGAGAGGTCCTTTCTCTCTCAGGTTTACTCCGTAGAGAGATTTGGTTGATGGAAAGCTTGACTTGAATACATACAGTGAAATACAGTGATATTGTTTTCTCTTCTACAAAGCTGTTCGGGGCCGTTCTTGATATCGCTGAAGGTGGTACATATGTACAATGTACCCATGCCGTAGTGTCACCCGGGACCCCGGCTCGTTTCCCCTCTTTTTGTCCGCTCCCTGCTGTCATTGGCCTTGTCGAATTTACGTGAGCCCTTGCCTTGAAGTTCTCCCATCGCATCAACTTTCGAGACCACCCATCTCTCCAACAAATCTCTACCAGAAAGTTGCTGTGGGCGCCTCTCACAACGGCTCGACTCCTCGGTATCCCTAATTATTTGGGTTGCGGTCGGTGCCGAATAGCGGGCGGTGCCATGCCTGTCGCGCGCTGCAGTTGCGATTGGTACGCAGCAGCAAGTCCACCATGGGCGACGCGTTGAACATCGAGAAGCTGCTCAACACCGGCTACTTCACTTCCTCCCGCGCTCGCAGCACTGACCCGTCAGTAGCAATCCTCTCATACGAATCGTATTTGCAGCCGCTTCTGATGGAGGCGCCGGTTCACTGACTTTACCGACTCAGACCGGCTTCATCACGAGCGCCCCTCATCTCGCCGCATGCTCGTCGGGACTCCAACCCGCCACCAGTGCCCGCTCATGGCCAGGTTCCCAGAACCGTCCATCTTGTACCCGCGCCGCCGTCCAGAAAGAACCATCCGCCGCCAGTGACGGTTGAAGACGAGAGCGTCTCGCTTGCCAGGGAATATGGCTCTCCGCCGCCAACGGCAGACTCCGAAGAAGAACCGCCGTCCAGAGGCGATGTGGATCAAGACCCAGTCATCATCGAAGTGCACCAACACAATCCCGAACGACGTTTCGTGATCGTACCAGAAGATACGAAACGGCAACCGCCTGTTTGGGAACAGACTGCCGATGTCGAGGCATACTCGGGGACGACTGGGACGGATGACCGGAGAGACCGGCCCTCGAGCAGAAAAGCGCCGATACCGACCGAATCGAACGATGGAAGGGATTCAGACCTCGCACGATCCGAGTCTGAGTCGAGGAAGAGCAAGCACAATTTACCACCCATAGATACCGAAATGGACAAGCGGCAGGCCTCCCTCCATCACCGGACTCGATCAGCCGCCCCTAGGCCGAGTCCCAATGCGTGTGAAAATCGCCAGTCTCGTCCTTATGGTTATCAGTGTCTTTCTCCAGAAAAGCTTTCCATTGGATCAAGTTTGCGGGAGAAGGCATATCGCGGTACGCCACAATCCTCGGGACCATATGGTGCTCGGTCACCGTCACGAACAAGACAGTCTTTGGAGGAGCGTGACCGCGACCGCAACCGTGCTACCGAACGTGGTGACCGCTCGCATCATCGAGCGTCTTCTAGTATTCAGTTCAATGCGGACTATGAAAACGATCGCCCGCGACGCGGAATGACGACCGATGCCGATATTCGATCTAGAGACGAATACTCACACGCAAGGAGTGACAAGAGGCCAGAGGGGCCGAGACCCAGGTTGTCTCCCCCGCGAAACTCCCGAGACCGAGGCCGTTCCACACATGACCAGAATACACGATCTCGCGATCTGGCTCGTCCGTCGTCGAAGCCCGTCGTCATCCAAGATGCCAAATCAGCGGTGCGGCATGACGACAGAGACGAATCCTCTGGATTCTCTCGATTCACCTCCCGAACAAGTACTTTTCCCTTGACGGCGGCAGCAGGAGCGAGAGTAAATGCAATGGCCCGTGGGGCGGCCAAGGCGACATACATGAACACGGTGGTACCGAATCCTGGGTCGACAGGACGACGCGAAAGCGCAGCACAAAAGACCACGCTGCCGTATCCTGACGATGATGTTCCAGCACATGTGAGCTTGGGGCTACGAGATGCAACATCCGAGTCACGAACGCCGAGAGCGACGGACATGTCTGGGACATATACCATGCCAGTACCTGCCTCAACATATTCTCAGCGCCGATCTTCTACCACGTCGCCTCACGGTCTGCCTGCATCGCCTGCAGCAGTGGATACTTCACAACTCTGGACTCCAGGGATATTCGACCCTGCGAAAGACGGACTACCCACCGAGAGGCCCATTGGAACCTACCGGCGGTTTTCAGAATCCAACTCCAAGGACGGAGCCAACGTCCTACCAGAGTGTCCCCGGCGAAAGCCTGTTGCAGGGTTGGTGGATTGGCTGACACTCCCGCACACCAGTTTCAACATATGTCCCAGCTGCTACGATGGCCAATTTTCGAACTCCGAGTATCGAACCCTGTTCAAGCCGATGTTGCGACCCTCGGATGAAACAATATCTTGTGATTTTGGTCTCTCTCCCTGGTACAGAATAGCTTGGCTCCTCACTCTCAAGGATAATGTGCCCGACCTCCGGCTTCTTCAACAAATCGCCGATGTGGGCGCCTCCCCCAACAGAGAGCCCTGTCCTGGCAGCAAACCAGCCACACGAAGCTGGCTTACGGTCAAGGATCCCCAAACTCGTATGCCAGTAGAAACTTTCTCCGTGTGCTACCAGTGCGCACGAACCGTCGAGCTCCTCCTACCGAATCTAACTGGCGTCTTTGAGCCCCTCGACTCCCGGCCGCGAACAGACGTTTGCGCCCTGCACTTCACGCCTGACAGAAAACAATTTGTCTTCTTGTTTGACGCGCTCGAAACGACGTCAGATAAAGCCATGCTGGCCAAGAAACCCCCCGACGTAGACGACCTCGCCCGGAAGCTATGGCACCTAACTGTCGGCGCCAAGTGCCGCGAAGACACACCCGTCATCGACGGCTATTGGCACACAATGCAGTTCCTCCGGGAATTCACCGTGTGCACCAACTGCTTTGAGGATGCCGTGAAACCCAAACTCGGCGACGGGAACGTTATTGCGCGCAACTTCTACATGAAGCCACAGCGACTACCGTCTGCGACCTGCCAGCTGTACTCGGCGCGAATGAGGGACATTTTTAGACGGTCCTGCCGGGGGAATGATCCTCAATATCTGGAGGAAAAGGTTATGCAGAGGCGGCGTAAGGAGAAGGACATTTATGATCAGCTTGTTAAGGTGGATCGGGCGAATGCGAGTAGTTCGTGGAAGGAGGAACAGGTTGGGAAGCTCGTGGATGAGTGGAAGCGGTGGGAGTAGGTAGGTCTCTTCTCGGGAGGTGTCTTTTTGTTCTCATGGAGTTTTCATTATGGTTTTTCGTATTGTTGATTTTGGCGACGAGACTTTGGATTGAGCAGGTTGCGATGCTTTTGGAAGGTAGGTTGGCGAACTTGATGCTACGAAATGCTGCCATGCATGTCATGAACTTGATGATACATACATGTGATAGCATACTACGAATGAATTTTGGATATCAGTTGGAATTGGACATGAAGGTGACGATGACCTGCATCATGCCTTTTCTTCATAGTGATGACGCAATCGTGTGCGGCCTGTGTGTCTGTATTTCCTGCCACATATGTATGCTTGCTTGAATTTTTTCACCTGGTGATTTCTTGCGAAGGATCGTAGCTCCCTACACGTCTTGCTTCTCTCATTCACATGGGAATCGTCAAAGGTTCAGCAGCACGTACAGTGCTTCATGCAAGTAACTGCACTATGTGCTCACATGGCCAAGGGGCCAGTGGGGCATCCTCGCTTAAGTCGGTACGTACCTGACTTAGGGCCGCCCACCAGAAAAAAAGTGCATGCCCCAGGCTCCCGTTCGAAAAACCCACCGTTGTGAGAAATTTCATCACGAGGCCCCCACGGCAAAGCGCGCGCCCTCTCAATTCTAACTCTATCCACCAAATTACGACGCCGCCCGACGATCGAGGTAAGGAATACGCTGCTACCTGCCAATCGCTTTCAACGATTGTATTACAGTCATCATTTGACTCGAAAGACGGCTAACACCTTTCTTTTCTCTCGCAACTTCTCAGGTCCCAGTCTAATCCATCACAATGGCTTCGCGACCTACCGTCTCCATCATTGGCAAAGATGGTGCTCCCACGGGAGCCACCCACCCCGTGCCTGCCGTCTTCACGAGCCCTATCCGACCAGATATCGTGCAGCGTGTTCACACTGGCATGGCCAAGAACAAGCGCCAGCCTTATGCTGTGAGCGAGAAGGCTGGTCATCAGACTTCTGCTGAGTCGTGGGGAACTGGTGCGTGGATATTTTCTTACTCTTCTCAGAGGCTATCGGGGGGACCTACGATGATGGGATAGTTGGAGGCAAGGACACGGGGAAGTCTATCGGCATCCTATCTTGATGCGGAGTTGTCGCCGCTAATCGTGCCTCGGTTCGCTCAGACTGGATGAACCGGAGGTTCGGGTTTCGGCAGGTCACGACACGCGGATTGACGGGATGAGATGAGACGACGTGTATCCGATTTGACCTTCCACTATCTTTTTCTGACCTTGGAGCCTTGGGGAGAGCCTTTGGGAGCCATGAAAGAAAGGGGAGCATGAAGGCTAACGTTGAATCTCCCCTAGGACGTGCTGTCGCTCGTATTCCTCGTGTCTCTGGTGGTGGTACCCACCGTGCCGGTCAGGCTGCCTTCGGTAACATGTGTCGATCTGGTCGCATGTTCGCTCCTACCAAGATCTGGCGCAAGTGGCACGTCAAGGTCAACCAGGGCCAGAAGTGAGTTGCTTTCCCGGGTTCTCCCCAGCTGCGACAGCTGATGCCGCTACACTACTGCATGAAGCTCTGGACACGACAAGCTTAATTCCATGTACTAACAATCTCAGGCGCTATGCTACCTGCTCCGCCCTGGCTGCCTCTGCCGCCGCTCCTCTCTTGATGGCTCGTGGCCACGAGATCATGACCGTCGCTGAGGTCCCTCTCGTCGTCGACTCTGCCCTCTTCGACGCCGGTGCCTTCACCCGCACTGCCCCCGCCCTGGCTCTCCTCAAGGCTGTCGGCGCTGGTCCCGATCTCGAGAAGGCCAAGTACTCCAAGAAGCTCCGCGCCGGTAAGGGCAAGCTCCGTGGCCGCCGTCACCGCCAGCGACGTGGCCCTCTCGTCGTCTACAACCCCGAGGTCGACGGCAAGGAGCTCGTTAAGGCGTTCCGCAACATTCCCGGTGTTGAGACCAGCCCCGTCAGCGCCCTGAACCTCCTCCAGCTCGCTCCCGGTGGCCACCTCGGCCGCTTCATCGTCTGGACCTCAGCCGCCTTCAAGGCCCTCGACGAGATCTACGGCTCCACCACCGAGGCCTCCGCCCACAAGCGCGACTTCTTCCTGCCTTCCAACGTCGTCTCCCAGGCCGACTTGACCCGTCTCATCAACTCCTCTGAAATTCAGAGCTCGCTCAACGCCCCCAAGGGCGAGGCCACCACCCGCCGCGGCGCTGTCCAGAAGAAGAACCCTCTGCGCAACAAGCAAGTCATGTTGCGTCTGAACCCTTACGCGACGGTCTTTGCCAAGGAGTCCCAGAAGAAGCAGCAGTAAATGTGCACTGTGTGACGTTGGCTTGGCCCAGCGGGCAGCAGGCTCATTTGTTGAAACTTCTTCTATCTCGTGTTAGGTGTGGTTAGTTCCGTCTCACTGGGTGTGCAGGGAGATGGAGGAAGGGAGAAATTAGCATGACATGTGTTTTACCCCTTCAAACAAAACATTTCTATTTTATACTGTGGCGTATGGGCTTTCGTAATGGGTAACGACGGTGCTTTTTTCTTTTGCTGAAAAGAAAACAATCAACTGTGCCTCGTATTTGATTTGATTAGTGCCCATGCCGTGATTCATGGAAGTCGATCATGTATGTATCCTACAGCCCCCTTTTGCTGTTCCCAAGGATCATTCCAGCTCCTCAAGTATCTACCTAGTTATGTACCATGGTTGTCCAGCAATCTGTATGTAACGTAATCCGTGCGGAAAGCATATCCCAACTACTCTACCAAGTCTTTCGTCAACAGATGTGTAAGTTTAGTCTCCCAACATGTACAGTCATGTTCCCTCTTGTGTCCCACTGCACAACACACCACGATGGAGATATCCCGTCTTGTTTCTCACAGCTCGATAGTCTTACGATCGCTATCGGATTCGAACTGTTAATGCAGCTAGTGCCTTCCTTGAAGCAGGTAAAACCGAAGAAGCTATCACTTCATTTACAATGCCAAGTACTCTGTACATTTATTACGAGTTGCTTTCCCTGATGTGATTGTGAGTGATGCAAGCAGCCGTCAAGGAAAGTTGGCGTATCCGGCTTCTTCGAAGCTGTTGGAGGTCACGTAGACGGGCCTCGCGGCTTCGCGTCCTCGAGATTACTCAAGCTATTAAGGAATGTAATGCCCCCTCGTGTCTTTGACTGGAAATTATACGTCGTGCATGGACGTTGAGAGAGTGCAAGGCCGTCTCACTTCCGGGGTTAAATAAGCGGCGGTAAAGCCGAAAGGCCTACAACTTACAAGGAGCCCAACAACGTGACACGACACGATGCTGCGTTGTCAAGTTTTTTGCCAAGAAAAAAAGAGAGGATACATACATGCCAGCTTTTCTTAAGTGATATAGGCCCCTATACGCAATAATGAATGCACTTCAACATGAGGAACTAGACATCGACATGCGATGTCTTATAGAGTACAGCGTAGTCCGGTGGGAGAACAGGGAGAACAGGGATTTCGCGGGGCTCTACATTCATTATTCTGGGCTCTGTTTCCTGGGGCTGGGCCGAAAGGTCGTCTGTGATATTGAACAAGAAGCCAAGGAGAGCTCAGAGTGTAGGCAGGGTTGACCTCGCTGAGAGGGAATTTCCAGGGGTAGTCTTGATGCTTTGGCATTGATTCTCGTCGCAGATCATAGCCTACAGAGAGGCCAGTGGATGGACGGCTACGGCTTCATCTATGGCTTCGTAGTAGCTTCAAAGTGACACTACCGTGGCTGTAGGGGGGTCTTCATTCGGGGCACCATCATAAGAGGCCAGCTTATCCGTCTACCTAACTTCGTCCTCCAGATCGCAGAGTCTATTGGTGTAGATCTATGAAACAGTCCCAGGCGAACTAAACGTGAAGCCCAACTCCTCAAGCGTCTTCGCCTTGCAGCCGTAGACCTCGAACAAAGTCTTGGCCGCCAAAGTATTGGATCGTATCCAAAACTCAATGTCACCCCATCTTGGTGGCTCCTTGCCCAGCTTAGTCGCCTTCATCGCCCAATCATGCAGATGGTTCATGTACAGGCCGTCTTTCGCATCCGGCAACACGTGTAGGTTGTCGCCGGCTTCCTCCTCAGCTTCTCTGTTCCATCGGACCATATCTTCTTTAGGAGGCAGCACGAGGTTGTTGGACCACACTGCCGAGATTACGGCTGCTTGTGCCTCTGACAAGGGAAATGGGACGACGCGCATGTTGAGCAAGGGGAATACAAGAGTGGGATGGTCAATGAGGAAGAGGTGCTGGTACAGCCCGTGGACGCAGGCTCCATTGGTGATGATTTGCTTTTCCAGCGGGCCGAGAAAGGGGAGGCTGAAGCGGAAGCCTGTGCAGAAGATTATGGCATCGACGTCTGTTTCCACGGTCCCGTCCTTGAGCCGCACGCCTCTCTCGTCGACGAGGAACTCGTCAATTTCGGAAACTTCGCGACATCCCACGTGTTCAAGCTTTGCAGCCGGGGTTGCGTGCTTGACGGAGAGGAGCGTCGGACCCTTGGTCACGCGGCTGAGCTGGTAGGCAATGTCTAAGCCGGATGGTCCGTTGCCAACAACGATGGTCTTCTTGCCGGCGAAGGCGTCCGCCGAATGGTAGAGTTTCGAATGGATGATGGCAGAGGGATGTGCATCATGGAAGCTGCTTATGTTCTTGACATCGGGGATAAATGGTGTGGAATAGTGTCCGTTGGCTACCACGACTGCATCGAATGTTTCGCTGGACTTGTCCCCGTCCACGACAGATCGAGCGTCTACTTGCCACACATCTCTTTTTTGGTCTCCGTCTCCGTCTCCGTCTCCGTCTCCGTCTCCGTCTCCGTCTCCGTCTCCGTCTCCTTCCTCCCGCAACTGTACCCGCGTCACTTGAGAGCAAAAGCGGATTAAATCCCTGACGTCCTGCGAATACTGGACAATGTACTTCTGAACATCCTGTCGACTGGGAAAGACCCACGCCTCTGGCGGAAACTCCAGATCCGAAAACTTCATCAGCGTCTTGGGGATGTTGGTATGTAGCTTGTCGTACATGGGCGAGGGGAAGATAGGGATTCCGTCACGTCCCTTGCATTCGGGCTTGTCAGGCGGATAGAACGGACTGGTCTGAGGAACCGGGTTTGACGCCGGCACGACAGTGTCATAGTTCCAGACGCCGCCAACCTCGGCCTGCTGCTCGAATATCACAATCCTGTCAAATGCACCTTGGGCCTTGAGATATTTAGCGGCGGCCAGGCCACAAGGCCCTGCGCCAATGACGGCAATGCGCCTGACATGGAAACTTCTCGGGCTCAGGGAACCCATTGCCGGATGCATGAGCAGGAAGAGCAGCCGAAGGCGAGCAAGAGGAAGCACGATACAGAAGGTCAAGAGACTGAAAGTCTAGCACAGGGACACTGAATGGCATTCGGCTGTCAATGGTCATCGTCCTAATCATGCGGTGCAGTGGCATGTTCACCGCGTTACTTCCGTAACTGCGTGAGTTGCTTGCACCAATCGTTGTCGCTTGCGCCAGCTGCCGACAGCTGCCGCCGCCCCGCTATTGTCACTGGGCGGCTGAACCAGCTGCCGCGCAGTGTGGAGGGACTTCAGTGTTCACTGTTCACTGTTCAGTCTTCGACTCTTCACACGACGCGAAAAAGAGGGCCACGTCTGGGTAGAGCTCCTTGGATCTTTATCTTCTGCGACATCCCCACCCTCCGTAGACTGCGCAACGACAAACCGGACTGACCGTGATATTTCATGATCCCACGACACACGGCCGTATCAATCTTTTGGAGCCTGCAACTCCGTGTGCATATACTGCAGAATTCCCGACGTTACCCACCGAGTTTACACCATGCGCTCCCGATGAATAGTTTACCAGCTGATATAATAGTTGCGCATCGTCACCCTCATCACCCATACTCTTCCCCCACGGGTTGCAACACAAATGGCCGAACAATCACCCCTGGAGGCGCTCCGTGAAGTTGCTCCTACTCCGATAGCCCAACTCAGCCCTGATATTGCTGGTGCAAAGTCACGGGTACTCGATGGCGTTGTGACAATCACTTGGCCGTATAGCAATGTGACCAAGTCCATTGCATTCATTCTCGCCGAACACGATTTCTTGCTCCGACGCAGACAAGGGCAGCTTCGAGTCGAGTTTTTTGGCGCGTCCGGCAAGGCGGTTTCTGATGCGAAAATCGGCGGCGGCGACAAGGTTCGCCTCAGCCTCGACGGCTCGCAATTGGCACACTGCAACACCACGACGGCCTTGCCCGCGGGCTCGCTCGAGTGGCAGCTAAAGTATACGCACCGGCTTCACGCGAGCATCTGCAAAGATGGGCATTCTGATACTGAGACCCTAATTATTGACGGTCCCGAAAACACACCCAACGAAGCGACAGAGCTGGATTCTATACCTCAGGTATCGTCGCCGGTGCGATCCGTTCACGAAGTCGAGCATGAAGCGAACACCATTGCGACGCCACATACGCAAAACTCGGGCGTTCGGTCGAAACGGATAGCATCGAGAGCCTTTGAAGAAGAAGAGTTTGCCTCGCCGGCCTTTATCAAGAGAGCCAGGGTTTCGTACGGCTCGCTCTTTGAGGGCGACTTCGACTCCTTGGCCAACATGCCGGAAAGAAAAAGGGAGCAAAAGAGACGCAAGTCCCGGTTCAGCATGAGCAATGCCACATGGACATACAACAGCAGGTCACCGAGTCCGGATGCGGACTGTAAGACGAAGCCCGAAGATTCAGATTCTCCAGAACTTGCACCGATCATGGTGGATGAGGGCTGTCAAACAGAACATGACTACGCTAGTCCACATGTCAGCATTTCTGCGAATATTCACGCCGCAGAGAGATGGAATCCACAATACTCATCCCCTACCCCGATCTATGCCGAAGGGCGCGGACCAAGCTATGGAACCCCATCGAGAACGTTGTTTGGCCTAGCGAATTCTCCTCACCGTACGTCTGGCTCATTCGCCCAACCGATAGGTTTGTCGCGGGCGGCAGCTGAGACAAATAACCTTTTCGGACTTGGACGTGTTAACCTGCCAGCACCGCAAGCTGGTGGAGCTCATGGAGACGGCTTAAGAACGTACGGAGTTATGGAATACAGGAGCTCTATCGCACCCATAGCTGAGAATGGTGAGGCTCTGAATCGAAGTCCTGGAGAGGGGCCAGAAATGTCTGGTGACATGGAATGCACGAGCTCTACCACCGCTGCATCTGAAACTGGTGAGACCCTGACCGAGAGTTATGGAGTTGGACTAAGAACATCTGGTGGTATGGAGTACACGATGGCTGCTGCGATTGCAAATGAAGCTGCTGGAGCTCTAAATGGAAGTCATGGAGAAGCTCCAGAAACGTGTGGAGACATAGGACACAGGAGCTCTACCGCGCCTGCATCTGAAGCTGGTGAGGCTCTGACCGAGAGTCATGAAGATGGCCAGAGAGCGTCCGATGCCATGGAATACGTGAGCTCTGCTGCGATACCTGAAGCTGGTGGAGCTCCGACTGGAAGCCATGGAGAAGCTCTAGGAACGTCTGGTGTCACGAAATACGTAAATTTTGCCACGACTGCCCCGAAAGCTAATGGAGCCTCAAGTAGCAGTCTTCGAGAAGGTTCAAGGGCGACTGGGCTCACAAGATTCATGAGCTCTGCCGTATCTGCACCTGCCCCAAGAACGGGTGGGCTTATGAGATTCATGAGCTCTGTCCCGCCTACACCTGGCCCAGGGCCGGGTGGGCTCATGAGATTCATGAGCCCTGCCGCATCTGCACCTGCTTTCAATGTTGCAGGTAACACCCATGTGGACGTGGAAGGGCATCTCAATCCCGAACCGGAGGAAAACATCGATCCAGACCTACGATCGCAGAAGGATGTGCATGAAGCATCTGGTGTGCTTTATTCGAGCTCCCGAAGCGAGCAGCCGTGGCCTGCGGGACGTACTTCGATATATACCCCAATCCCCGATCAGCACCCAACACAAGAATCTATTGTGGCCATAGGAAATTCATCTCCTCCGAGAGAACATGATGATGATGCAAGACATCGCACCAAGTCATCTTCCATGGACGACGAGGAGTTAACCAGACAAGTATCACCCTCGAATAACGACATTGCACCGGTCGCCGATTTGGAAGCGAAGCGAACCCAAGAGCAGCATCTAAGCGACTCGTCTAGCTCTGATGACGACGACGGAGACCTCAACGGTGAGGATTATGATCTACGAAACTATGCCGACACCCTCAACGATGACGATGACGAAGACGAAGACGACGACGACAACGATGACGATGACGATGAACATGAAGAAGAGTCCGACTCCGACTCCGAGGATAGTGGAACCGGAGATCAGTCTATTGGTTTTGAAGAACAAGTAAATAGATATGGCCAGCTGACGCGAAAGACCGCGGATAAAAATGGAGGCGAAGCGCACAGTGGCGAGGAACCGCATAGATACATGCCAACGAGGCCGGAGACTATGGATCATCAAGGGTATACTGGGCCAGGGTACAGAGAAGCAGTCCATGCTGAGACTGAAAACAATGACGAAGAAGACGAGATCCTATCGCAAGAGGCAGTGGACTGGAATGACGAGAATGAAGAAGAGGGGGGCGACGAGGATGACGACGAGGAGGGTGACGAGGAGGGGGGGGAAGGAGAGGAAGGAGAGGAAGGAGAGGAAGGAGAGGAAGGAGAGGAAGAAGAGGAAGAAGAGGAGGAGGAGGTACCCTCCGCGCAAGCAACAAGAACGAGCAGCCCGAGAGAGCCTGTATTCATCAGCTTGTTGTCTGACTCGGAGGGGGAAGATGAAGGCGACGAACAAGTTGAGAATCATGCTGTTACTTGGCCCCAGCGACAGGAAGAAGCTGTAGCGTCATACCGGCCTGTTCAGACTTTTTCATTCACTCATCATGGAGCGAGCCGGCAGGTTGATGCTGATCAGCAAACGGAGGATGAGGACAGGGACGTGAAAGAGGAACCCAGTTCTGCTGCGGACTCTTGGCAGCATGCACAAGAGGCATCTCATTCTCGGAGTTTGCTATCCATTCCAAACGGAGTGAGCCAGCACGAGGCCGTCGAGAAGGCGACAGAGGCTGGGGATGTGGTTGACGAAGAAGGCGCGGAAGAGAACAGCTTTGGCGATGGCGACGTCGATCGAGAAGACGAATCTGGAGTGGTTTCCGCCACTGCATGCGAGGCAGACCAGACGGAGGAGGCCGAAACACCACAAGGGACGGCCGCAATCGCTGTCCAAATGGTTGAAGAAACGGTGACCGTTGAGGGTCAGTGGGGCTCGAGTCATATGTCTGAACAAGTAGCATATGAAGCCATGGACATTGAAGCACCTGAAGAGCTGACCGCGGAGGATGGGCAACATCATCTTTCTCCCCAGCAAGCAGAAGTCGAAGAGGATTCGGAAGATATCATCATGGAGAGCCAAATAGACGCGTCCGAGACCATCATTGTTCGCAATGCGCAAGAAGAAGGCGAGGAGAAGACCCAAGGGGGTGTCTTGACTTTCCCACAGCTTTCGCAAGATGATACTATGGGACGTGATTCGGAGGACCCGACAGCAACCGGCCCCCAGAATGTGGAGGAATTGACGAGGGGGGAGGCAGACGGGACCGAAGACGATGTGATGAGCGTGGACGAGGAAGCAGCGAGGACAGCAGACGAAGCCGCTACCGCTGCCATCACTCCCGGAGACGAAGTGATGGAGGACGACGTGCCCGGGGAGGCTGAAGCCGATGACGATGCAAGCACATTGCCGGATGCTCCAGATTCGTCCGATATCTCTCACGCGGGAGCCCTTGACCAGAGTGCCATCATGGCGTATGATGAAATGGACACTTATCAGACCCCTCAAACACAGCCCGACGTGGACATGACGGATCCAACGTCGGCAGACTCGATGTCAACTGACCACTCGGAGCAGGAAGTTGAGCAACAGGCCGAAGAGTCCGCGTCCGAGTACGAGTACAAATCCGAAACAGAGTCGGAATCAGACCTCTCACGACCCCTCGATGATCCCGCCGAAGCCGCGGCTGCGGAAGATCAAATCTTGGCTGAAATGAGGGCTTATGCAAGCCCTGATGCAGGCGGGCAAGCTGATGAAGAAGCGCAGATGGAAGTTTCGTCCTCGCAAGGTGAACAGCCTGTGCCAGAGGATTCCGCTTCCCAAGGTGAAGAGCCTGTGCCTGAAGTTTCTTCCTCGCAAGGTGAACAGCCTGTGCCGGAGGATTCTTCCTCCCAAGGTGAAGAGCCTGTGCCTGAAGTTTCATCCTCCCAAGATGAACAACCTGTGCGGGAAGATTTGGCCTCCCAAGGTGAACGGCCTGTGCAGGAAGAGGTTGATGTGCACATCACGGTGACATCCCGTTATCGTAGCTTTTCCCATCAGAAGACGGGGTTTTACGAACCCACGAGTTCACGGATCTTGGACCCTTGTATTGCGCTTGCCCAGGCCGAGAGTCAGCGCGCAGATGATGGGCCGGTATCTTCTGGAGATGCGGAAGGGGAAGCAGTGGAACGAGAGACAGGAGGAGAGATGAGAGGGTCTGCTACTGCTCCTCGAGGAGAAGTGAGTGGAATCGAGGCAAATATGGGGTGGCCTGATTCTGTGGTACATGTGAGACTGGATCAAGGAGATACAGAGCGAAGAACAGGTGCAGAAACCAGACGGACTGCTTCTCTTGGAGTGAAAGCGGGAGACGAAGGAGAGAAAACAGATCTACAAACGAGCGAAAAGGGGCACGATAAAGGACCAAGTCAGGAAGAGCAAGTCCAACAAAGCCAAGGAAAACAGACACCGGAATGCGTCGTGCACGTTACTCGCAGCAGCAAAGTCGAGCGACCTGATCCAAGCCTCCTCTTGGCCTCGGCGTCGGCTGAACCACTCCTCAAGCCAGAAGACGAGCGCTCGAGCACATCGATCCGCGTCACACGCAGCATGACGGAAGAAAGGACATCTCCCCCCACCGAAATCCGGAAACCTCAAGGAGGAAGACAACGTCAAGCACTCGCACCAGCCCGGGTAGCAGACCGTGTAGTAGTCAACAACCAGTCCAACGAATCCCCCTCTACCATCAAACGCCAGCTAGGCACAGATCTCCGCACCAAACTCCCCGATTTCATCCCCCTGCGCTCCCTCCGGGCCAGCCTCCACAAGATCGCCGACATCTTTGCCGTCGCGACATCCACAACCCCGCCGCCTTCACGTCCCAAACACGGCCCCCGAGACTACATGCTCGAGCTCACGCTGACGGATCCCTCCATCGCGCCCACGGGCATCACCATCGGACACATCTTCAGGCCACACCAGACGTCGCTGCCTATGGTACATGCCGGCGATGTACTCCTCCTGCGCCGCGTGCAAGTCGTGTCCATGAAGGGCCGCGGATGGGGTATTCGCGCCATGGATGCGTCCGCGTGGGCTGTATTTGAAAAGAACGACCCGGAGATGCTGCCCCAGATCAGGGGGCCGCCTGTGGAGGTTGCGGCGGATGAGGTTGCTTTTGCGGCGGGGTTGAGGAAGTGGTGGGGTTCTTTGGATGGTGTTGCGAGGGGAAAGATTGAGAAGGCGACGCAGAGAATTCTACAGGCGCCTGTGTAGGGTTCTTTACTCTCGTTTTGTCTTGGGGGGTTCTTGTACGGTGTTTGAGATGAATCTTTCTGATGTTGCTGTTTTTTTCTTTTTTTTCTTTTTTTTTCTTTGAGCGGATGGCTGAAGTGTTGCTCTTTAGGCGCGCCTCTCATGGTCGCGGATCCTTGTTTTTTGCCTTTCTGTCTTTTTTTTTTTTTTTTTTCCACGGCTGGCTGAGTGTCGTCACTTCGATTTACGTCTTGTGGTAGCGTATCGGCTTCTTCTTTGGACGGTTTGCTGGGCTTGGTCCTTCTATTACGGCTGCGAACTGTTGTTGTTCAGTGTGTCGTCACTTATCCTCTGCAAACAAAAAGTCTCTAGCTGTTCCCAATTATCATTGTTTCCTTTTTTTGCTTTGCTTTTTCTGAGCGGTACAATAAGACAGCCAGTGGCCGCGAATGCAGAAACGCAAAATGAACTGATACAACATCTATCTTCTTCGGGTTTCCCATCTGTCATGGTGTTCGTCGTTTTGTTGTCTATTCTTTTTCTGAGTTGGAGTCTGGATGGGGAAGACGCAAGAAGACGCGAGTTGGGAGTTACTGCTACAAGGAGCAAGTTACACCAAGGGATTTTCTCGAGGTTGTTTTCTTTTCCTTTTTGTTCACGCATGAGGTATCACGGATCTTTTGATCGACAAGAAGGAGGGAAGAAGGAAAGAAGAGGGGGGCGCAGAGAAGTATGGAGATTGAATCAACGGTTGTTGCTTGTCGTCAGAGACTGTAATAGCTCTTCAGGGTGTTCAGCCAGAGCGTATGATGCGTAATGGCCCATGGGAAAATGTGCAGCAATAACGCGAGAGTTTCCGTACTCGTGGTTCTGCTTGTACAGTGTGATTGCGTTTGACAATATCGGATTCAGTTGTGGTAGTAGAGACGGACGTGGGACATGGACCTTGTCGGGAGATGGATTTGCTTCAAGAACTGTAAATGAGTAAACAACACATGGCAGGAGCTTACTTGGGCAAATACACCATGGGAGCTTAATCAACAGATACCAAATGGGAGCTTGTTCAACTTTTAATCTTCTTGGGTCACGGCACGGCATCACCACAGTATCGGGTCGGTGACTCGATATGAAATTGACAGAAGCTCTATTGCCGCCTTCACTTGTTCACACAATTGACGAAAGTGGTGTGAACAATTCAACCCCTCCCTGTCCTGTCATGGCATTCTTCCTACCCGCTTCCCAGAACTCGTCGTTTCAGTGCATTGCCATGCTTCTAGAAAAAGACCTTCAAAAGCGATCAAGACCCTTTCCATCACGAGACCAAAGAGCACATGACCACGGATAAATCTGTCGACGGACCACTTGTCCCCGCAGCCCCGGAACCCAGCGCAGGATGATTCATGAAGCGGGTTGACAACTTGACAGGGTAATTTTTCATTCATGCGGGGAGAACCACGAGGCATTGAAATTGTGTACGGACTACGGAGTAATCAGAGTCTCTCTGAGAGAGGCTGCTGCTTTTTAGCTCGTGGGGTAAAACGGGGCCTTGGGAAGAAACGGCGCGCACCATGTACGGGGGGGAACCTTGGGAGAAAAAAAAGGTCGCTGGGAAGCATGGAAGATGTCGGGACAATGAAAATATTTTTACGCCCACGCATGAATATATGTGGTGTCACTTACAGCCTGTACAAGGGGGGGGTACGGATACACAGAGGTGGAATGTTGGGGCATTTGTGGGGTGACAGATTCATCAAATCGTGTGACCACTGACGAGGGCTGGGAAATGAGATGTTTGAAGCCCGTAAGAAACGGCTTCTAGCTCCTGAATCGGATCATATGAGTCAATTCCTTGTGTGCATCGTGGGCTTGGAGATCCCTACGGACTCTGACGTTTGAACAGTAAAGGTCGCTGCCTAATATTGTAGCTCTTTGCTGAAAGTCCTGCCTTGCGCCTCGCTGGTATGTATGTACATGTACAAGAAAACAGGAGTACATATCGGAAACAGGCTGCAGGTCTGTAATCATTCATCAATCATTCGTTGCGTTGCGTTGAGGCGCCTGTCTAAATCCGAGACAGAAGAGCGATCCGCGGGTTCCAAACAGAATCGTCGGAGAAAGTCGGCAGGATCGGCAACGAATGGAATAAAAGTAAAACGATCTACGGAGTACATATGTACGGTGCGGTTCTGGTCAATTTGGCCCCACAGTCCCGCTGCTTTGACAGCCAACTTCCAAGGGGGACGGTGTTGTCACGCGACTGGTGCATCGGGCTTATGTACATACATATGTGTAATAAATAAACAGGGATAACCAAACGACGCAGACGAGCGCCACAAGGGAGCGCAGGTGAAGCCAATGTCGCAAGATCGTGACTTTGCGACTTGATGTCTCCGATATCGGGAAGGGTTTGGGCTAGCTTGCGAGACGATCGGGAGACGATCAAACACGTCTTGGTTCCCGTGTTGCGAGTTGGGATGCGATGCGGGCGCATGGCGTGGCTGCCATATTCATCACGTTGCGAAATCAGAGTGGCTGACTGTGTATTGGTCGAGTAGATGCGCCATCTAACCTACTCATCTACCTACCTGCTTCGTATGTTCGTCACGGAATATCATGAGGATGCCGTCGGTTGCCTTTCTGTGCTGATGGCTGATGATGACGCGCCATTACGACGCCTGATTGAGTTAGACGCCTTCAGGGACGCTCCTCTCCCGCACTTGGGAGAATGGAGCCGGACGGGAAGAAGTCAAGGACAAGAAGGCAACTTGACTTGGGAACGCCTGATCAGTCGATTGCCGTTATGCGCTGTCCCAACAAATGCCTCGAGCCCGACGTTGCACTATGCATTGAAGTACATAAATGCGCATTGTCTGCTGAGTATCTGAACGATACCCCGTACATATCGCCAGCAATTGGCCCTTGTTCGTTGATCATCTGTGAGTCTGTGACCTGTTGTGTCGAGGTTGGGGCACGGCCGCTTCCTAAAACCGGCCTGTGCTCACACATGATTGGCTGGTCCCGCGACGGTGGGGATGCAACGATTTTTTGCCTTGCGCTTTACGGAATACCTGGTATGCATTCGTAGACTTTTTATTATGTAGCATTTTGCGTCTTGAATTTCTACGACAAATTACAAGTATGTACATATCTTGTACCTGTGGCTAATACCTACATCTTTTACCTTCTTTTGTACCTGCATTCTTATAACCTCCATCTTGTATTCGGCGCGGCACTCCGTACATCTTGAAGTGGCCGCATCATACCACGAATAAACAAACCGTCCCGTCATCACACCACCAGTGCCTTGTTGGCCCGGCTCGCATTATTACTGCCATCAGCGGTTCCTTCATCTTTCCCTGGGCAGTGTTTGCTATTCGCGCTAAGTCAAACCACGAGTCCGCGACAAGAACCACACCCTGGTCCCTTTCTCCGGTGCGCGTTCCTCTCATTTTTCCACTTTCCCGCGGCCGCCATCGTCATCCCCGTCTTGGCCCTTGTGTTTGCCTCGCATGTATCAACATCGTGTCTCGACTTTGGTCGGGTCTTCCTGGAATCCTTTGGTCGGTCCGTCGTCTTCTCCCAGGCTTTTATTGAATCGCTCGCCCCGTCTCGCCGTTGCTGCTACTTCCAACAGCCACATCTCGACGACTACTGCTTCTTCCCTATACTCTTCTTCCTCAGCTTCGACCTCTACTGCTGCTGCCTCCGTGCACACACCCGTGGCTTTTCTTCGCAGTTTCTCGTCCTGCTCAGCCTTTGCCTCCGCTTCCGCCTCCGCTTCCGCTTCCGCCTCCGCTTCTTCGGCTCGTTCCAGAGCTATGCCAATGGCGTCGCCTCATAGCTCAGAAAGCTCAGCCGCCCCAACGCCTGCATCGTCAGCCAGCTCCGCACACTCTTCACGGACCTCTTTGGACCCCGCATCACCTGTCGACGTCGACATGCACGAAAACATGAAGCAGACTGCTCTCGATCAGCATGGTCATTCTCAGGCCACGGGATCTCAGATCCTTAGCGAACCTCTTTGGAATAAGGGTGAGTCTCAGCCATTGCTCTCTGCACTACTCGCCCTGCCATACGTTTCAATATCCAATAAATCATTGCATGGAGCATCATCTACATACTGTTTGCCTGATGTGACTGTTCACTATACAAGTAGTGATATGACGCCGTATGCATTGTAAAGTTGCTTGGCAGCCGGCTGTATAAGCCCCAATCTTGTACTAACGAAGATTTTTGTATTGCTTCATCCTTGCAGGCCTGTCATTTACCCCTGAAGAGCGTGCTGCCAAAAACCTCACTGGGCTCCTGCCCAACGCTGTGGAGAGCTTACAAACGCAGTGCGCCCGGGCAGTCAAGATGATCCAGACACGCCAGACGTGCATCGACAAGTACCTGTATCTTTCCAACCTGAAGAGCGAAAACACCGATCTATTCTACCGGCTGCTGATGGACAACATTCGCGACCTGATGCCCTTGGTGTATACGCCAACAATTGGCGATGTGTGCTTGCAGTACTCGAGTCTGTATACGCGACCCGAAGCCTTGTACATCTCCATCATGCAAAGGAACTCAATCCGCACCATCTTGAGGAACTGGCCATGTTCAGATCCTGAGATTTGCGTCGTCACAGACGGTTCTCGTATTCTCGGTCTTGGAGATTTGGGTATGAATGGAGTTGGCATTCCCGTACGTTCAGAATAGGACTCATGTTTACAACGTCATATTGAGAGAAAAAGAGTGGCCGTGCTGACAATATGTAGATTGGAAAATTGTCCTTGTACACCGCAGCCGCGGGCATCCACCCCTCCAAGACCCTACCCATCGTCTTGGACTGTGGCACCAACAACGAGACCAACTTGCAAGATCCTCTCTATCTCGGTCTCCGACAGAAGCGGCCCTCCGCCAAGGTCCAGCAAGAATTCATGGACGAATTCATGGAAGCTGTGAAGGAGGTCTATCCCAAAATGGTTGTGCAATTTGAAGACTTTGAAAGTCAAAAGGCATTCAACTACCTAGAACGCTACAAAAACACGCACCGTGCCTTCAACGACGATATCCAGGGTACCGGTGCAGTCATTCTCGGAGGGTACGTTCTCCCCAAGCAAAATTAACAGTAGACGACTATTGAAAAAAAAAAAGGGAAAAAAAAAGTATCACCGTCCCGCATGCTAACAAAACTAGATATATTGGCGCCGTCAACCTCTCCGGCGTCCCCATCCAAGACCAACGCCTCGTCTTCATGGGCGCCGGCTCCGCAGGCGTCGGAGTCGCCAAGCAACTCCTCGAATACTACACCCGCAGAGGCTTCTCCGAAGACGAAGCCCGCTCGAAATTCTACCTCGTCGACACCAAGGGCCTCGTCACCCACGACCGGGGCGACACTCTCGCCGAACACAAAAAATACTTTGCCCGCACCGACAACCAGGGCCGCCAATTCCGCACCCTCGAAGAAGTTATTGCGCATGTCCAGCCTAGTGCCCTCGTTGGTCTCGCAGCCACCTACGGCATCTTCACCGAATCGGTCATCCGCGCGCTAAAGGCCTCCGTTGATGCTGGCGGATCGGGCCGACGACCGATCCTGTTCCCACTGAGTAACCCGCTCTCCAAGGCGGAATGTACCTTTGAGGAAGCCATCCAATGGAGCGATGGGTCCGTCATCTTTGCGTCCGGATCGCCCTTTGAGTCTCTGACGGTCAAGACGGAGGCTCGTGGGAAGGGCGGGAGCGCAGAGGAGGTGACGTACCATCCTAACCAGGGGAATAATGTGTATGTGTTTCCTGGGTTGGGGCTCGGTGCAATTCTGGCCAAGGCGTCGCATATTACGGATGATATGGTGTATGCGTCTGCGGAGGCTCTTGCCGGGACGTTGAACGCGGAGGAGATGCAGAGGGGTCTGATTTATCCGAGGATAGAGCGTGTTCGGGAAGCGAGTGTTTCGGTGGCGCGGGAGGTGATGAAGGCGGCGAGGAGGGGTGGTGTGTCGGAGGTGGATGAGGGGTTGTGGCGGGAGTGGGAGGAGAGGGGGGATGAGGCGTTGACGGCGCATATTATGCAAAGGAGTTATGATCCTGTGTGCTTTCCTGATACCAAGGGGCGGCTGTGAGATGGGGGTTGGTTATCGAGAAGAACATGAGAGATACTGGGTGAGGGAATTGTGTGAAAAATGGTTCACGGTTTTAGCATCGATATATGCTTTGCGATGGGATGCAAGTTTTAGACTGGAAAACGGATGGGATTAGAATATGGAGTTTGTTGTTTCTTTTCTTCAAAGATGGCGGCGCACCGTTGATTGTATTCCCGTGCACGAGAACCACCATACATTATCCATCACGTTGACGCTGAATAAAAAACGCACTACATTGTAGCGAATGCCAGCCTCACTGAGCGAGATACATCATACATATGATAACTCCGCGTCAGGAATTCCATCTGATGTACATACCATGTCCTCGTGCGTGCAACGTGGAACCCCCCCCCCACCGCGATCTGTACACAACGCAGTGACACCTACAAACAGAAAAATCCGAAATAGGACTCCTCCACAACAAATCAGCAATCCATGTCCATCCAGATCGGGATACACCCTGAAATCGTTCCAGCCTCGGCACGCAGTTTCATCTATATACCTGTCCGCACTGCTGGAAAGGGGATCCTCATTCGGTCGGTTGGTATCATTCCGTTTTCCGTTTCCGCTCCCGTCCCGTTCCCGTCCCGTGCCGTATCCCGCCTCGTTGGCCACAAGCCCACGACCACGAGCATGCCACGTCCAACACATGAATTCGCCGAGAGTTTTCCCGGGGGCACACGCACTATACACACACACACACACACACACACAAAAGCTACAACCATGCAAACCCGCATCGATATACCAGAGGCGTCTACGAGACTTGATCCATGAATGAGATCCCGGGAAATAGAGACCCACCCACAAGGCCGGGGAAGGAAATACAAGCAAGTGCCATCATGATGGACATCCTGACAGGTCTCGACAAATATGTATGCCAGCAGCTTCATTTCAGTGACAGGTCCTCGACAGATCCATTAACTTTGCATAAATCACACTCTATTCTACTGTCTACATAATACGTATTACAGATCCCTATCGAGAACAACTGCCTTCAGACTTCACAGGTCCTTCAGAAGTGAGGTATGTACATATCTAACTTCCTAGGTACCTAGGTAAATGTCACGAAGATCCTGCTTGGTGGATTCGCAAAGGGGGAAGCAAATAAGAGCATGCCATGCATTTTGCAAGAAAGAAGAACAAAAGCTAGGTCTAGGTACGTATGTAGTTTAGTCGGTCAGACACCCATACATTAACTGGCACTGGTGTTCTTTTCATGAAACACAGATACGTAACACATATCACAGCGTCGCACGTTGCAGATAGCCATGCATGATATAACCCTAGACACGGGCCTCGGCGATGAGAGGTCCGAGAGGCGGGGGCGGGGGCGGATGATCGGTGTCCGAGCGGTCGGAGAACAGGGCTGGGTGGTGAATTTAGTACATACCGGAGGGTAAGTGTTCATGTAAATTAACATACGGTGGCGTAGATACTCAGAGAGGGTCAATAGGTAAGTATATACATACATAGGCCCGTGGAGCATAGAGGAATCGGGGAACGGGATGGGATTCCGGGGTTGCAATCGCGTGGTGACCTGTAGGGGCCGATGGGATGGGAGTTTGGAAGGCCGGGAATGTAGAGGGGAGGGATTGGAGGAGGAAAGATGTCTGGGGGGTTCGAAAACTGGGTAAAATTGGGGATTTAATTAGTCCTGGTATTGGGGGGCTAAGTTCTAACATGTGATGGTGCGTAACTGGTTGAAGGACTGGGAGTAAATACTTGGGGGTTTGTACGGTTTGGATATTCGGGAACTCTACTCCGTAGAAATGGGTATTTAACTTGGTACCATAGATATGTTGTCCTCTTTTTGAAGGCTGGGGGGCGTTGGGGCCGTGTTGATAGATCTGGGCCCCTGGAGTCTTTGTACTCTGTATTGTGTCAGGAATATCGGGGGTTTCGTATTGTAAATACCTACCTAATCAGAACCGGAGACAGAGAAGAAAGCAGTCCCTATGAAATGACTCGAGGAGTAGGAGATGTATCCTCCGTAGAAGATGACAAGATGTGAAAAGTCATCGGATAAACGACAGGAGTAGCATAAACAGCATAAACAGCCTAAACGGCGTCGGCAGCATACGAAAAAAACAATACCATGGCATATTGATATCCATCGCCACATGGTGCTTCGCGATGATCAAAAGAAGTCGCGGGTGCAGCACCCTGAAGCGCTCCATCGGATAGGTAAGTGGCCGCATGCTGCAATGTGCACCCAACCGCCGGGCCCCGGACATCAAGGAACGTACATATGTACCCAGCACGGAGCAGGGAAATATAGCTTACTCCGCTTCCCCGCGTAGTGTAAGTTCTGTCCGGAGTAAATTCTGGCAGGCATGTGTACCTTGCCCCTGGTTCCCGGCCCAAAGGAAGGGCAGGCCCGTGGCGTCGACATTGCACCTATCCACGTCAAACGGCTCTGAAATGAGTATCGAAAGAGTAGGCGGCGTTTTCTGTTGAAAGGAGTTCAGATCAGCCGCCACTCTGAGTCATGCAGCGGGCTCCAGGAATCTCCAGAGAAACATGTCGTGCAACCAAAGAGACGTGGGTTGCGTGGACGTGGCGGCCGGGATCGGGGTGACGCCTCCATGGCCTTCTTAGGGGGGTAGGTTGACTTCAATCTGAATCTTGCAATCAAGGCGCACGTCACTCGAGTAGAGTTTGAAGTGATCCATCAAGTCATCAACTAATTATCCGCAAGCATGCTACCTATGGTAAGCATGCTATGGGTCAAGTAGAATGTTTGAAGACTTGAGACACGCGAGACATGCAGCAGTTCTATCACTTGTCGAAGCCATTTTTTCGTTGAAGTCATCTCATCGATTTGGCAACCAAGTATTTAATCGTGCGTCATTGTCTTCGTCGACACGCTCCAGGCCGGACGCAAAGGCGCAAAGGCGAAAAGACGGGCACAGATCGTAACGACGCATGAGCATAGGCCTCTCGTGACGCTCGTGATGCTCGTGACGTTTGAGATGCAGCGGTGCATGCGCGCAGGTGCAGCAGGCCAAAGCTCCAGGCACCCAGTACTGTAAAGCAAGATTGGGACGCCACGCATTCCACTTCTCATCGTGTCAGTCTACGGAGTATGTATGTAATGGTCGAAATGCCAAGCGGAGAATATTCGAACGCCACGCAAGACTAAAACATGGGGTAATCCATCTCGCCAACGGACCGAATCAACGATTGAGTTGCGCCCCAGTAACAACCCAACTGGCAGCTAGATCCTTGAACAAGTAAAAAGTTACTGCTGGCCAGTCAAAGACCGGCCACCCAGCCTCGCGCCGAGTTCGCCAAATGGCGCCCCGTGACGTGAAGCCATTCATGAATGGAGTGCCAAAGCAATGCTTGCGGTGGAGAGCAACACCATTGCGGCCGTCTAAGGCCGCCACGGAAGCGCCACGCCACTCTTACGGAGGATGCTGGATTGAGGTATATGTCTCCGTACATTGCGACATGTACGACGCAAGTACATATGTAGAAATGTACAGTAGGTACTTGTCCGTTCCGGAGCTGCCCCACCTCGAACGGCCTCGTGTCCTCACTTCGTCCGGGTTGTTGCGGAGTGCCTCCAGCAACAGGTCCAGGCTTAGCCTCTTGATCGTCGTGGATGATACATACCTAGATGGTATGGGTGGATTAATAGTGTGACTGTGAGCCCTTCCATCTTGGAAAAGCGGCGGAATATAACAGGAGCCCATGGCCGCTGGCGTCAGGAACCCACTCCCACTTGCTTTTTGTAATATGAAGAGACAAACAGTTTGATTGGTTTTAGACGTCTCATTCTTCCTTTCGTCTTCTTCTACCCGTCTTCTTCTTTCCTCCTTCTCTCTTTTCCTTCTTTCACCTCCTTGTTTCAACGTGATTGGTGGTGAACCGAAAATCGTCGAAGCTTACTCATCACCGTCATAGACTGAGAGGCATCAGCTCATCGGCCATCGGAGGTCGACCGGACGGAGACGGCCACGGAACGTATTATCTCACCTGGGCGACGACAAAAATTTCCTCGCGAGGAACTCAACTCATGAGAAGATTCGACCGTTGCACCGGCCAATCTACTAGTCCTAGCGGAAAGACACTTGGATGCAAAACCCAGCCATCGACGTCAACATCGGCCTCTTTGGAGTAGGCGAGCAAGAGTGGCTAAAAGCGTCAGGTTGGGATTTGGGGAAGCAGAGTAGTCACAGCAAGGCTTCCTTAGCTTCACCAATCTGGAAGGAGCTGCCCGCAAACGATTGCCTCAAGCAAACTACGTACTCGACGGCGGGCACCAAGCACACAAACAGGATAGAGAACAGCCACGAGGTCGACGCATCTACACGATACCATGGCGTCAGACGCTTCAATCGAAGACGCTTCGCCCGCTTCACCCACGTCTCCAGCTTCGCCCACGTCGTCGCACATGTCAGACTCTGCGGAGAAAACCCCAAGGAAGCGCATAGCTCCGATCGGCCAAGATGGAAGCGCGCCGCAGAAAGTAGCCAAGCGCCGGGCTGCTCGGGCTTGCGTATCTTGTCGAGCGCGCAAAGTTCGCTGCGATGTGGTCGAAGGCGCTCCGTGCGGCAATTGCCGTTGGGATAATGTCGAAGTGAGTTCAATCTGGTCCACCTTTATATTCATGGCTCCATGTTTATGGCTCCATGTTTATGGCTCCATGTTTATGGCTCCATGTTTATGGCTCCACGAGGCGGCGCCGGCGGGAACGGCACCGTTTGCGACCGGGCCGCAAAACGAGAAACTGAAGGAGTTACACAAACAAAAAAGCCCATAATGAACAGGATCAAAGAAAGAAAGGAAAAAATGGAAATATGTGTTCTTCTCGTCGACCGTAACTAACTTCT
Source organism: Claviceps pazoutovae (assembly GCA_018360065.1). Lineage (NCBI taxonomy): Eukaryota > Fungi > Ascomycota > Sordariomycetes > Hypocreales > Clavicipitaceae > Claviceps > Claviceps pazoutovae. The sequence goes on from SRPO01000103.1 coordinate 50,363, forward strand.
CCAACAGTGCGTTGTTCAAGAGAGCCGGCGGCGAAAGTAAGCCTCACCTTTGATTGCGCGCCCCGCGTCAGTCAGCATCTCCTTCCGATTTTCCCGTCCAGTGATTGGCCCCAGCTGCCTTTTCGACTGGAGATTGGGCGGGGCTGCTGTCCCCTGCGTATCGTCATTCCCAGGAACCCAGAAAAATGACATCACGTTGTTTCACCGAGCCACTTATCACACTCACGAAACACGTTTGATATCTGCAGCTCAACGCTGACTTGTCTTGGCCTTCAGGAAGAATTTCGCCACCCCGACCATCGCGGCGCCCGGTGGTGTTGCGACGGCCGGCACCACGTCGACGGCACCGCATGCATCGACACCAGCGCCGGCGCCGACTCCAACCTCCATGGCGACACCACCGCTGTCTATCAGCAGCGCAGATGCAGCTCGGCGGACGAGCAATGTTTCTGCATTTTCTTCAAATGACGTTCCTCATGCGCTTTGTGAGTCCGATCCCTCCGTACGTCGCGGGGCCTATTCGTGCCTCTCGTGTACGGCTTCATGTTTCTGCTCTCCACCTTCTGTACGCCATCACTCCTTTTTCACATACCCAATTGGCGTTTGCAGACCAAACGCTCTCTCCCACCGCCAACAGAATGAGATCATTTCCTCTTGCTCCTCTTATCATGATAGAAGAAGAGAACTTAAGAGGCGGACTATTAACTGACCATACACGCCCGTACAGATCAACGCTGCGCTGGATTCCGCAATGGAAACGCTCTTCTCGCTCAGGTTCGTCTTGCGCATGGCAGTTGGAGTGTTTTGCCATTTTTGGTCGGGATGGTGCCACTATGTTGTGTAGTGCTGATGCTAACGCAAAGTTGCAGCAATCCTCTTCGCTTGAGAATGGGCGAACCGCGCAATTTCTCAGCTCGCTCGAGATTCCCGTCGCCGCTTCGCAGTTGCCAGCTTTTGTTTGGCCACTGCCTGTCAAGATCGCCCCTGAAGATGTGCAGTACCTCGTCATCAAGGGAGCTTTGACGTTGCCAGACATTCCTTTGCAGAATGCACTTCTTCAGTGTTACATCGAATATGTGTACCCGTACATGCCATTGATCGACTTGCACGATTTTTTGAGCATCGTTGACCGACGGGACGGCGTCAATGGACAGACAAGCCTCCTGCTGTATCAGTCCATCATGTTCTCCGCTGTGGCGTTTGTGGATATGAAGCATCTTCGCGAAGCTGGCTACTCAAGTCGTAAAGCTGCTAGAAAGGCCTTCTTCCAGAAGACAAGGGTGAGTTTGTCGTGCGTGGTGGGGTTCTTGATTTTGATCGGTACACTGGTATGGACATGATTGAGAAAAACACAGTCTAACGTGTAGTTTAGTTGCTCTATGATTTCGATTACGAACAAGACAGACTGGTTCTCGTTCAATCCCTAATGCAGATGACGTACTGGTACGAAACGCCAGACGACCAAAAAGATACATGGCACTGGATGGGAGTGGCTATATCTCTCGCGCAAACCATAGGACTGCACCGCAATCCCGGCACAACCTCCATGTCAACCTTAAAGCAGCGGCTTTGGAAGCGCATCTGGTGGTCTTGCTTCATGCGCGATCGCTTGGTTGCTCTGGGCATGCGACGCCCCATCCGCATCAAGGACCAAGACTTTGATGTTCCGATGCTCACGGAGAGCGATTTCGATATTCAACCGTTGCAAGAAGGAATCAGTGTCGTGCCAGCCGAATGCACCTTGATTCGAGACGTCAACATGCAGCGCGAACTCGCCGTCATGTGCATATGGAAAGCCAAGTTGTGTCTGTGCATCAGCCACATGCTCAAAGTCCAGTACTCCGTCCTCATCCGGGACAAGATGAAGCCGGAAAACACCACCAACAGCACCATGATGCTCTTCCCCAACAGTCAAGTCGACAATGTCGACAGTGTGCACTCAGTGGATCTTGAGTTGAATGCCTGGGCGGCATCGCTCCCGGAGATCTGCCAGTACAGACCCCTCAAACCCATGGATGTCCAGGGCGGCAGATCTACCGTGGCTGTTCAGCGAACGATGCTGCACATGGTGTACCACACAACGATATCAGCCCTCCACCGGCCGCAATTCCTGCCCTCGTCTCCAACGCAACGCCCCACCACATCCCGCGAGGTCCAAGAAGTTTCGAGGTTGCGCGTTCGCGATGCCGCCGCACAAATCACCCGCATGGCCTCAGAGCTACAACATTTGCGCCTCGAAAGATTCCTTCCCACAACCGGCGTCACCGTTATTCTCCCCGCCATGATCATCCACCTCCTCGAGATGAAAGACCCCTGGCCCCAGACACGCGATCGCGCCATCAAAGGCTTCCGACACTGCATGCGTGTCATGGAGAAGCTCCGAGAGCTTTACGCTGCCGCCGACTACGCCACTGGCTTTCTGGACGCAGCCCTCCGAAAAGCAGCCATCGATATCCACGCCAACGTGGACCACGAGACCGCTTCAGCTATGAAGCAAGACCTGCCCACCGACTTCCACGTCCACACGCCCCCTCCCGAGAACATGCCCTACATGACCACTTCAGAAACTCTCTTCAATACCCATAAGGCGCCCGTGTCCGCGCCAGAGCAAGCCGTGCAGATGCCCATGCTGCCTCCCAACACGGTCAACGCAGCGGCTTTGGAACTCTCCTCCACTCACTCTCCTCCACAAACTGAGTTTGATTCCGCCGCGGAACTCACCCCCAGTGCGAGTGGACACTCTGAGGAACAGCGCCTTGTCGACTTCGAGTGCCTGGACTTGGATTTCATGCAGGGCCATGATGCATTTGATTGGAATGCTGTGGCAGGTACGGAGCTGGATGTTGATCAGTGGCTGCAGTTCCCAGGGGAGTCTAGCACCATTAACAACAACATCATCAATAACAGCAGCAATAGCAATGGGCAGGTTCTAGGCGATTTCCACGGCGACATGATGCCCCCATGTGCGGCCGACTATCCGATTGCAGGTGCCGGTGCTGACTCGTTTTTCAAGACGGAGAGTCTGACGAGTTTGATGATGAGTGAGGGGACGCTTGGCCTGGAGGGGTTCGATGAGGATGTGGATATGATGGAGAGTGAGGCGGCTGCTCAGTTGGAGATATCGGTCTGATTGGGGTTCACTGGTCTAGCTGCCGTTGCCGGAATGGGCCAATTGCTCTTTGTCGATGCAATTGAAACGCAGTCGCCCATCAAGGGCCAATCTATAACGTTCCATTTTTTATGTTTTTTTCTTCTTTTTTCCTGGAAATGGCGTCTGGCGGCGGACAATATCTACGAATGCTATTTAGAACGGAGTTGGGCGGGACAAATCTAGAGATTACTCTTCGGAGGCTACGCCAAGGTATGGATGGATATTCGGCTGTTTCGATCGGGTATGAACGAACTCGAAAGAGATACACAGTACATATACGCAGTGTAGATTGGCGTTTATTCGGGAACCAAGCTAGACTAGACACATACTCGGGAAATGGGTCTCAAGACGAATGATCTTGATCTTGTTTGCGGCGCAACAGCTATGATTTGATGACAGATGAAGGCAAACATGTTGAGTATAAAGATCAGGAATATTGACCATGAAGCCGATGTAGTGTATACAATGGGCATGCTTATTTTGAAATGCAACTTGGACGGGGTCTAATGGCCTTATCGTGCGCATTACTTGAACGTCGTTTTGGGTCGCGCGCCATGGAGTATGTCTGATGCACGCCATGTGTGCACACACACTGCACGATGACAAATGAAGACAATAACAGAGAGCGGTGGTGAGCGAAAACCTACCGTGTGTGAATACGAACATGTACACTACGCGCGCTTGTTTTGTTTCAGGGGGTTTGCACGATGGTTCGGTCGGGGCCGGGCCGGGCCAGACGTGAAGCCTCTCGTTGGACGTTGGAGTGTGATCACTGATGCTCAGGCGTTTGAAGATTTGTCATTATTCGGTATTCGCGGTGTGTCGATGATATAGCCGCATCATCCTCGATAATCCAGGTGTTCTGTTACGATCAGAGTGTGTACTCCGTAGGTACATATGTACTTAGACAATTGATCGTCTGCTGCGAGTCAATGTCTCGCTCGCGTTCACGGCGGGTGACTACATAACCTCGATATCCATCTGCCAGCTGAACGTACGCTAACCAAGCTCTGCACTGTGGGGCCATCGACATCAAGATTCAAGAAGACAAAAGCTCCCCTGCTCTCTGCGTACTCTATTTTTACCTCGCTAATACACAGCTAGGTACTTTCATGTCGCATGTTGGGGGCCGGGATACACTTGTAGCCGTAGGTATTCCGTTCGTACGAAGTACCTATCATATGGTATGCAGTACTCCGTATGTATCAACCCGTACCCCTTTCATGAAATTACCTATCCTGGGCCGCTCATCCTGGGTTGCCGTCCGCCCCAGTGCTGCACGCTCTTAAGGTTGGCGCTGGTTTTTTCGTGCCATCAGTCCATGACAGCAACGATTGGACCAACGCATGTCACAAGGCGACGAATGACGGCGTCGCGGAGTCTCTCAGTCTGATGCACGGGCCGGTTATTGCCTGCCTTCGGCGAGAAAAAAAATCTTAAAAAAAAATCTCCTTTTGTCACTGCGCATATAAGGGGTCTCTGGGGCTCAGATCTGGCCCCTGGGAGTCCTGTGACCTGCAGCAGCAGATTGAGAGAACGGACGAAAGTCGGTTGGACGGGCAGCGGGAGGAGCCAGTGACCAGGGGACGACCAGGGGGTCTTGTTCCTGTTCATCTCGGCGATGGAGCTGTCCGGGTTCGGCATCTGGTGTCGTGGGTGTCGCATAAACTTCGTGGCGCGGGCTTTGGTCGTCCTGCTAGCTAGCTTGTCCGGTGGCAGGAACACGAGAACGAGTTCCGTTGAATCGTTGGCAGCTGTCCAGATTGCTGCGGACGGTTTAATTTACCGCAATGCGGAGGCGAGGCTGTGTAGGGACGTCGGACCAGGTCGGAGGCCATGCCGATTTAAAAATGTGAAGGGACAGAAAAGAGAGAGAGAGAGAGAGAGAGAGAGAGAAGAAGAAGAGCCGGGGGCAAAGTGGTGATCAAATTAGGCAGGAAGGCACACATGGGCAGACCCCTGAGCGTCGCGCGAGGCAGCAGCGACCGACACCTTTCCCCCCATCAGATCGTGCTCCTTCTTTCTCTCCTCACAAGTTTCATCCTCGCCGGTTTCATCCTCGTTCATCACCATCAACCCCCTTGGCAACTTGCACCAACCCGCTGTTGCAGACACTCCTTTTGTTCATCCGGTCGCCTGCTTTCATCGGGCTTTCCACTCTCTCCATCATCGACATCACCAACACCACCAGCAGTCCCGCTACTCCTTTTCAATTCGTCCTAGGCCGCCCTGCGCTCGTTTTTTGCCGCCCTCCTCGTTACTCGCCTCGGCTTCATTCGCTTTGTTTGTTGTCGTGCTGCTCGATTTGTGCTAGCACCGGCTCGCCTGTCCAGAAGCAAAAGTCTTAGAACGACCTGCGCCACCTCATCACCTCATTCACCTCACCACGTCGTTATCAAACCCCCCTAGCTACGACTAGCTAGCCTCGTCCACCTTGACGCGCGGTTGCCGTGTTCGACTCCTCAAGTGCTAGCTGTCAGTACATACATACATACATACATAGGTGTGACGCAATACGACCCGAGGTGTACTGCCCTGCTGCTGGTACGACCTTGCTCTTGACCGGCCCCGTCGGCATTACACGCGCCTCCCGCCGCCTCTTTGGATCTGGCGCACTGCATTGCCCCAACGCGCAACCTTCTCGATCATTCATCGACCAGTGCCGCTTTTAAAGGGACCGATAGGTTGTTGACGAGCTGATTGTACCTCGTCTCTTGATTGACAGCGTCTGTACTCCTGCTGGGTTCTGCCAATTCACTGGCGCGCCATAGATCAATCGCCCCAGCCTTCTTGATTTCTCTTCCCACTCTCACTCGGTGCAGGTGTACTACCAAGTCCTATACCCCGCCTCCTCTATCTTTGTACTTCAACATCAACCTCGATCGCTTTGTCCGACGCCTCGATATCGTCGGGGCTTCTCTTCCACGTTTCATCGAATTCGACTATGTGCATACTTACTTCGAGTCGCATCATAAGTATTGCAACCTCCCCAGGACCATGAGCGGGTCATGACAGTTTGCCATCAATCTGAACGCCAATCCATCGACTTGCAATTGCATCGTCCCTGCCCAACATCCGAGCCGTCGAGCAACACCATACCATGGCCGATTCACCATTTCTACTGAAGCCAAAAAGGCACTCTCTGATGGGGCAACAGTCGGCCAGGCATCGAATAGCTGACGACATCTTTGTCCATCTAGCGCCCGCTGCGGCCGTCGACGCCCTCAGCACCAGCGATGGTGCTCTACGCAATTATCTAGCAGGCGCGTCTGCTACAGAACAAGACTTTGCTATTCGAGCCGCTATAGCATCCCAGAAGATCTGGGAATGGGTCAACGAATTATCGGACTGGCATTGGCCCATGCCGGATGAGGGTAGCTCTGCTGGTTTCGAAAACCCAAACAACCGATCATCACACAGATTGTCCTTCCAAGTCCACCCCCCTAAGACTGACCGTGTTGAGCATATTGGCAGTTTACCCGCCGAGAAAGTCGCTCTGTACGAGAAGAGATTGGGAGAGATATGCAGCGAACTGGCCGATCTGGAACTGGAGGAGATCAAGGCGCAAGTCCTGGCGAACCACGTCATGCCCATGTCGAGACCCGGCACCCCGTGTTCCATCTCAAGCAAGGCAACGTCTTGTGCATCGACTTATACCAAGATGGAAGATCTCTCCGTCATAGTGACCACCATCGTCCTACAGACGCTTCCCACCCTCGCAAAGCTTACGCGTCTGCTCACAATATGGAATATCCGCGTCGGGGTCTTGCAGCGCATTCCAGCTTTGCTCTATGCCATGGATGATGCTGAAGTTGGGCTGAAAGCTGGTTGGACTGCTATCTCGAAGCCGCTACGACGATCGGTCCAGGTGGATGCGAATGGTGCTGTGGTGCAGAAAACAACACTGACCAGCAGCGATTTTGCCGTCATGAAGAAGGTGCTCGTCAAAAAAGTTGCCGTGCCCGGCCGTATCCTGGATGCCATGCTCGACAGTCTGGAGGGCATGGAAGACACTCTTCCCGACTGCTGGTTGAATCGCATGGAGGTTGTTGAGCACAACTACAGTGACTGGGTCGCCACTTGCGAGAGAAAAATACGCGAGACGAACTGGTCCCGATCTACTAGAAGTCGCAAGCTCGCGGAGTCACCAATGCCTCGCACTCTGAGCGATGTCGAAGAGAGTGCGGTATCCTTGACGTATTCATCAACATCCAACAATTCGCCCTCTGGTGATTCAGGCGTAGCCATTTCTTCGCCAGTTCCGTCGAAAACTGGCAGCGGGCATCCTATCAATATCCATTCGGAGGATGATGACACTGTGTATGAATGCGGCAGCCACAGCCCACAGCGAATATCGGCATACGATGATTCTCCGCTACACAATGCAGAACTCCTACACCCATACGACAGCCGCAGTGCCAAAATGCCGTATCACCAAAGATCATTTGATTTGGGCATGACTGCAGACTCGTCTGCAGAGGCCGAGGATTCCATGTTGTTCTGGAACGATGAGAGCATCACCCTGGAGCAAAATGTGTTGTCGAGCTTCAACCACCGAACCATGTCCCCAGTCGGCGAAGAAGAGGAGGAAGAGGAGGCTGGGTTGCCTCCACTTCGCAGCAGTGTCCGGCAAGGCAGCCATGGTTCTGAAGAGTTCCCGATGCTGCCCGAAGACACGAGTCGATTCGACGTCTCATTTAGCGACGGCCCCGAAGTCTCTGCCTCTCCAGTAGTGTCCCAAGGCCGGATTCGTGAAGCCAAATTTTCCCACGACGACAGCCCTCCAAGCTCGCCGTCGCCTCTCTCCCTGGATTGTGAAAGACGCATCACGTCTGTCCCGGAAGACACAGACAGTTCTGACTCGGTGTATGAAAAGACGCCACTGAGAGCATCATCCTTTGGGGAAGATTTCGATGACTCCATGTCCGTGTCTGAATTGGCAGATGCGACACCTCGAAGGGACAGTTCCGTCAGCGATAGGCATCTGAGACAGCAAATCAGCAACATTATCAATTCGATACCAGCCAAGATAAAGTTGTCCGCAGACCCTCCGACTGTCAATCTGAACCCCCCCGATCTCCAACTACCACGACTCAGGAAGAAGACGTCCAAGGAGCCATTTAAACGAAGCACGTCGAACTTATCGTCTCGGACCACCACACCATCCTTTACCTTGTCGCCGTCGAGGTGCCGGCCTCGAACCACTCGAGGCCAGCCAGAAGTAAGAATCTATCATTTGTCCCGCAGCACGGGTGAACCGCCTATCAAGCTCTTCGTTCGTTGTGTTGGTGAGCACGGTGAGCGTGTCATGGTTCGAGTCGGTGGCGGCTGGGCCGACTTGAGTGAGTACTTGAAAGAATATGCTACACATCATGGACGCCGCTCGGTATCCACAGAAAAGCCGACCAAAGTCGAATTGCAGGACATGCCCGGCGACAACAGCAAGGCATCCAGTGTAGCATCTGGATCCAGCCCGCATCGCCCGCCGTCTTCTGCTGCAACCGCTGCCACTGAGAAGTCCCCCATGACACCGCTGAATATCCGAAAGGCCAGGAGGAGCGTGAGCTCAGTCAATCAAGACGTGCCCAGAGTGCCGATCAAAATACCTGCTCTTATCAGCCATCACCACCACCACCGTTCTGCCGATGGAACCTCATCGGAAGATTCGCAGCACTCGCGGCCCGAATCCCGCCTGAGCTGGCCTGAGGACGACACTTCCTTCTTGGGTCTCGCCGGACCTACCGGCAAACGGGTTGAGATGAGCGACGAGAATAAGGCGTGGGTGGAAAGCGTCACAGAAAAAGTTCGCCAAGTAAGCATCGAGCGCATGGTGTCGCCGCCTGAGGAAAGAAAACGGTTTGGAGAGCTCGGCCGAGTGGGCGGCACAAAGAGACTGTTTCGGAAAACGGTGACAGAAAGCGGCACACAAGCCAAGTGAAGCTCTCTTGACGCATCATGTTTCTACTTTTATGTTTCTCGGGCGTTTTTCTCTGGTGCTAGCCATGATTGAAGATGGACGGAGCAATGTTGATTTGGATCAGTAAATTCAACAATGGCGACACGTTGGGACGCGTTGGAAATTCTGTTATCCTTGGTATTCTACTTTGTTCCCTGTTGGCTCTTTGCCATTCAAAACATCAGTTCTGCTTCCTTCTCGGTTCGGATTATCGGTTTCGAACTTGCGCATCATACTTTTCGTTCCTCTTTTGTCTCTGTATCTCCTTTTGTTTTTCTTTTGTTCTTCTTTTCCTTTAAGATATCCAGGTTTCCTTGTGTCCTCTGTTCCATTTTCACGTCGATGCCTGAAACGCTCGAAACCCCGAGTTGCGAAGTTTCGTTTGCGCATTGTCGCTTGTCGTGGCGGTGCACGCTTTTCTCATGTCTTGTCTCGGGCGCTTTACGAATGTACGGAGAAAACAAATGCCCTCTATTCGACTAGCGCACATGTTTTCAATACATGCACTCTATTTTGTTCATTTGCCATCCATACAAGAAGGCAAAACAAAAGAAAAGAAGGAAAAATAGAAGAAGGATGAAGATAGAAGAAATACCATACCTAGTTTACATGATCCCTAACGTCCCATCTATGAAAGCCATCTGTTGATTCCTGTTCGTGCCTTGCTCTGGCCTGCTCTGCCCTGCCTTACTGGACGCCCATTACTCTTCCTATGTAGTGTCTCGCACTGCATCATATCTTACACGCTTGACGAGGGCTTCACTTTTCGCAATGCCCAGCCTGCCACATCTTGACCGATCGGACCGTCATGCCACGCTCATCACCCGGGCCCCAAGTTGGGAGCCACTTATTCGCAGCGCTCCAAAAATTCCACTGGGCGTTTTTCGCATCATCAATCCAGGGTTTCCCACCAACATGATCCCTACATTAACACAACAAAGTTAACGAGACTCAGCAATGGTGGTGAAAAAGAGGGTAGGGGAGGTGAGGGGGGGCTACGTGGGAGGAAATGCGACATCATGTGTCGACCAAGGACTTCTTTACGTACAGAAACCACCCATTCCTGGAACCGACCGCCACATTCAAAATCAGATAGAACTTCTGATCAAACGGCGCATTCCCATCCGTTGCATTCGACTTGAGCCACGGATTCGGCACAACCGTCGAGTTTTGCGACTGGCGAGAAAATTCACCCAAGTCGAAGAGCGGCACCTCGGGCTTGAAGCCGATGAAAAGGATTTGGTGGATGCGGCTGTCTATATAGAAGTAGATGTAGTTGGGAGTCCATTGCATGCCGTAAGTGTGGAAGCCGTCGGTGTAGTCTCCGCGGCGGAGTCTCTTGGCTTTGGTGGTTTTATAGTAGCCGTCCATGCCTTTCACGGGGCCTACAGTTTGTGTGAAGAAGAATCAAGTTGTTAGTTGATCATGATGGGGTTAGATGTTTGAATTAAGCATGGTACAGGGGAATTAAAAGATATTGCGTCACATCATACATGTGACATAGTGTACGCACCCCAGTGAAGAGTTCCGTAGTAGTAGTTGCGCCCGCCTTCGGAGTACGTGCGCGAGTTGCCTCGCGATTCCATAATGTCAATTTCGCCGCTTTGAGGCCACGGCCCATATGTGGAATCTTCAGGCATCATCCCTGTTGAACATTCTAAGTCACACATAAGACACAAACATGGAAGAAAGTAGAGCACATCAAGAACTCACAAATGGCGGGCCAGATCCAATCCCCCTTGGGTAGCTTGGCCACAACTTCGACCTGGCCATACCGAATGCTCTTCTTGCCTTTTGTGGACAGGCGCGCGGACCGAACGGGCGGGATCATGGACCCCTTGACAGGATCCGAGGTCTTGATGCACGACGTGTTGACCGTGCCCGTGCAGCCGCGGTTATCCTTGGTCAGGTCGAGAGTATAGTTTGCCCAGAGATTTTGATTGGTAATGGAGGTGGTTTCGTTGGTGAGAGTCGGCACAATATGCAGGCCTTGAGAGTCAACGTATGAGTTTTGTGGGGATCGGGTGGTCCAGTCGAAGCTGCCCGTGCCGAAGCCATCGAGCTGGACTTCATGGGTCCAGATACTCTCATCTATGGTGGTGAAGTGGTCTTCGTAGATGAGGCAGTACTGGCCAGACAGCACGTTAGAGCGGGAAAGGGGGGATAGATATGTATGTAAAGGTGTGTACAGTGTGTGCAAGCTGTGGTGGATTATGAAGGAATAAGGGGATGCACGACAGGGGAGATAAAAAGGGGGGGAAAAACACGTAAAAATGGCATGTTATAAAACGGTATCATGTCTCAGCGTGAAGATACTGAAGAGTGGTTTTTTTTTTCTTTTTCTTTTTTTTTTTTGGAAACATGGGAAAGAAAAAGCACCAAATGACTTACAGGGACCTGTCTATACGGCCAGACTAGAAGAATGCAGGACATGATGGAGAGAAGACCGCCGAGAATGGTAAAGGCGCGAACAATCCAGTCGTTCCACCTCGTCTTCTTCATGTCAGGATCCGATAACCACGGCTTTTCATACGGCCCACGCAGACGATAGCTTTTGAAGCGTCGTTTGGCGGCAAAGTCCCACGTCGTCGAGTCGCGATGGACATCAAAGGGCATTGTGCCAGGTGACGCGTCCACGGCCGACGAGTTGGCAAGCGACTCGTTGACACTCACGGCGGTCTTGTCATTGTCGCTGGTAGGAAATAGGCCCCTTGGGCTTACCGCCATTTTGGCCAAGTCTTCTTGGGGGAGGAGGGGATTTAAGGTGTTCCTGATACTTGAAGGTTTGGTGGCAGCAGCTAGGAGGGACAGGGTGGACGAACAGATGGATGGGATGAATGGATGAATGGCATGCGGAAGTGGTATGAATGGGATGAGACACGACGGGAGGGTAGATACAACACTGGATGAAGCTGGGACGGGGATTTCAAGAGCGGAAAGGCGCATCAAGTACCATTCATATCCGAAATATATGGCAAACGGGCACCAAGAAACGTCATATCAATCGCGATAAAGCGAGGCACGATAACCAAGATGAGACAAGAAACAACGAGAGCAGCCTTGTCTAGCTGAAAACTAAAAAAAAAATATTGGCTACCATTATTGGATTACACCACACTCACAGATGACCCCTTTTCCCGTCTGGTAGGGGCGGCAGACCTTAACTATGAAGTCATGGCGGATGGCTCCAACCTTCGGCAAACTGCACATGTACAGTGCTCCGTTGAAGTACGGCATATCGACAAGAGGCTTTAAACATAGAAGCCATAAAATTGCAGGGTCTTGGATTTTTTTTTCTCGGTGTCACTCCGACCGTAAGAACGCCTCTCTATCTGCGGCGTCGCATTCCTCGAGCTTCGTCGCCACGCCAGGCCACATGAGGTCTTCTCCCCCATGACGACCGTTGACGATACGTCTTCGCGCGCGCTTATTGAGTTGTGTGTACGGTGTACCTAACAGGGGTGTATCGGCTCCTCAGACCCTCAGACGCTCTACCTATGTACAGGCTACAAGATGTACATACACTCTGGCGTTCCGCAGCGTTCGGCGGAATGTTTTGTGGCCGGGCAAAGGCCGGAGAATGGAGGCGAAAAAGGGACAGGGGAGAGGGCAAGACATACAAGGATTATAGGCACGATGTTCCATCGTGTGTGGTATTATTGGGACTGCCCGGTACGACTGAAATATGTTCGTACATATATATTTGCATGTCTGACGTAGGGCTGCTCCGTCTTCCCGCAGTCCCGTGTTTCTCACGCATCTCGATTCTCACTGTATCTCACCACGTCCGTGTTACTCAGCATTGGCCGAGACATTGTGTGCGTGGCAGCGCGACTCGCGAGCCGCCTTCTGCCTCCCAACAAACGTCCTCGACTCCCAGCGTCAGAGATGTTCCAAAAGAGGCTCAGCCTCGCCCCTGATGAAAACGTGGCGGCAAGCCCATTTCCGTAAACGGACGTTCACGCGTCTTGCAACTAATCATGTTGCATGTACCCCGGCGAAGGCCCACGTATGTATGTACATACATACTCGGTAAAGCACAGACGATGGGTTGGGGGGATCTCTGCTTAGAAATTGCCGGTTGCGGCTCAACGGGCTGCGGCATGCATCGTGGCCGCTTTTCCTCAAGCGAACCGACGATGTTACAGTAGGTACCTATGTATCTATGTACCTATGTACCTATGCACATACATGTACTCCGTATGTACATGATGTCCGGGGACGGTGGACGCGATGACACCGTGTTGGTGTGCATGCGGCACGGGTTGTACTTGAAGCACGTTTGATGGCTGCGATGTAGGTTGGTATCATGCACAATGATAATGTCTGTCGTTGTGCGTCGATGCATGTCGATATGGCACAGCTCAAGTGCCCACAGGTTCGATGGCATCGTGGGAAAGTCTGCGCTTAACCGAGCCTTCGGGGTGCAGAAAGGGACCCCGGGACTGGTTGCTAAAAAGTGGGACCGACGGGGGTTGCACTTGCCGAAATCGTCAAAGAATTTCACCCTCCAAAAGTCTCCATTATCATTAAATTTACATACCCGAGTCTCCAGATCCCAAGCCTTTCAAGTCTTCCAAGTCTTCCGTTCAATCGCGCTAATTCCATCTTGTCATTCGCCGCCACTCGACTCGAGCCAACCTTGTTTCCTTCTTCTTTTCTCTTCTTTTCTCTTCTCTCTCTTCTCAAAGCCGAGTTCCACCCACGGAATGGTCTATGTACTTTGATTGGATCAAGACGACACTAACTGCCGTCGGCCCCCAACCTTTTCACACGGCTCGCCGCTTCATCCCGGCCGATGGCACAAGCCACAGGGATCTTCAACCCAGATCCGCCCCGTACATGGGACTCGTCTCGTTTCTCGGCCGTCACTGGCCAGTCCGTTGAGCGTACAGCTAAGGCTTGGGCCAATGCGGGGATTGGGGGTTTGCCGCATGTATGCTACCCTCCGAGCATCATGGCGCGAACAGGTATCTTGGACGACGCACATGGCTTTCTTTGACCGTCTGAACTGAGAGAAAGAGTGACTGGGAGCGCTGACTTACTCGGACCCTTGTCGTTGCGACCTTGGCTCCCGACCGTAGCCCCGATGGTACATGCATTATAGCTCCGATTGCAACCCCCGAGGGACCAACGGATGGTGTGTCACCGTGTGTGTGGATTTCGGTGAATGCCTGGAAAGGGCAATTTTATTCTACGTCGAAGAAAACAACAAGATGCGCGCTTGTCTTAAAGAACCCAGAAAATCCCCAGAAAATTCTGACCACTTTGCAAAGTCTCAGCTCCAGGGGGGTGTGTCCACTGTCTTCTCCCTTGCTCGGTATGTATGAAATTCTGCTCATGAGCCACCGCATGAGCCATGTGCACACATAGCCTTGCAGCTGTGTGGCGTCAGGAAGAGCAATAAACTTGTCAGCTAACTAATTTCATTTTCTGTCCCCTGCAAGTTCACACCCGTGCAATTGCTTTGGGGGCCAAAGCTGATGGCATCAGAGGGCGGCTCAGTTGGTGGAATTAAGAATAAAAATAAAAGTTTGCCGTGTCATGTTCCATCAAACTCAAAAGCTCCCAGAACAGCGTCCCTCAAGCACGCGCTACAACGACCAACGGCGTAAAAAGTACAAGGAAAAAACAACACACTGATACGACGAGGTGCCAAGGTCAGCTGAGATTGTCTTCATTCTCGCCACATGGACATGTTGACTATCGTATTGCCGCGGTTGGTGTAGCTAGATTGGCAGCTTGGCACAGGGTTCCAAAATCCCAAGCGGCACGGCATGTTATCACAAGGCTGAATCTATTTAGCTAGTTTAGGTAGGTCTAATAAGACGGTGGCAATTCACGGAAGACTGCGTGACTACTCATGTCAGCCCGAAGGGCCTTCTGACCCAGGGCACCCAGGCCCATCAGGTTAGTCCAGCCGAGGAGACAAGAAAGTTCTATCGCTAGTGACTTGCATTACATCGACGACCCTTATATATTGAGGTCAGGATAGTTTTCAGCCGACAAAGTTCACCTTCTAGAATTCGCGTTCATCAGGCTGAGCTCACCCCCTTTCATCAGTCTTGTTTAGCCATCCATTCTTGTCGAAAAGCAGGACAGATGAGGACATCTTTTCAGTGTTTGGAATAATAAAACACGTCAACGTAGGAATCTACCTGCCGTTCGACATTCAATAACTCAGCCACGAGCCAGAAGTGAGAGCCTGGATCGTTTGTCACCATGGCGTTTCCGCCCTCCTCTTACACTGCCCGCCAAGAGCCCATTCGCAGGGATACAGTCTGTACGACCGCATCTGCTAGATCGAGTGAGTCTCAAGCAACAGGGTCCGGACATCACACTCACTACAATGATGAGTTCCGGTACAAAACGGTATGTCGCAGAATGAAGCCTAGTTTTAGTATTTACTACCCTCTACCAGATTATCGTGACTTGCTGACAAGTTGAGGAAAACAGATGGTCACCTATCTGCATAGCAGACTGGCTGCCAATGGGTGGTTGCCGCCAGAGTCGTTAATGACTGGCCACGACTGCTCTGGTGTGCTGTTGAAACAGTCTCGGGGCAATTACATCACGGTACCTAATCCGTTGCATCCTAACCTTCTAGGCATCGTCGTCCGGTTGAATCTGAATGTGGCCACGACTATGAGACCACAAATGCTGGATGGAATTTTAGATTCATTAATTCCAGGGCAGATGGATCTCAAGTTTCACGATGGGTCTCAGATCCAAATCCTTGAATCCATGGCGTTTGCGCAGCCGGCTACGGTCAGGAAGTTCCAATATGCCTGCATTTTTCGACAAGAGCGCATTATACTCGTGTGGCATAATGACCTTGGAAATATACTTCCTCAAGCGACCATCATTGAAGAAAAGCTTCTGTCACTGGTATGTGTCGCTGCACTCAGTCAAGTGGACTCGGTGGATAAGATTGCGCGTGGACTAATGAAAATGTGACGATGCAGGTCTGGGGAGAGGGCAAGCTTCCGACAAACTTAACGAGCGCTCGACGTGCTTCGAGTTTGATACCGTCCGACGTTTCGACCATCATGGGAACAGTAACGCCAGGCAAGGGAATGTCTTCCCCAGGCCACCTGACGCCAATAGTGACCAGCGAGGAAGTAATGGAGGATACCGTCATGGACCGTCCCGAGTCTGTGGCCAGACCAGTACTGCGCTCATCGGCATTTTTTGTCGGCATGGCCGTGTGCCTATCTCTTTGTTTGCTGATAGGAATCTACTTAGGCAAGCTCATCACACAGTGTCTTCTTGACAATAACTGGAAATGGATGGCGCTGGCGATCCCCATCCCGGCACTGATGTGTGTCTCATTATTCTTCTTCCAAATCGTCTTCACCGATATTTTCCAAATGATTGGGCCCATCGGCGGCGTGAGCACCAATTCGCGTTTCTTCTCTGCTCACAAGCCCTGCCTACGCCGAGCGTACGCGGATGGCTTCACTCCTCCCAAAATCACCATCCAGATGCCTGTCTACAAGGAAGGCATGGATACCGTCATCATACCTACAATCAGAAGTCTTCAAACCGCCATATCTCACTATGAGTCGCATGGTGGCTCCGCCAACATTTTCATCAACGATGACGGCCTGCGTGCAGGGTTGGATGAGGAGCAAATGCAGCAACGCAGGGAATTCTACGCCGACAACAGAATCGGTTGGGTCGCTCGCCCCAAGCACAACGGCGAAGAGGGCTATGTTCGCAAGGGAAAATTCAAGAAAGCATCCAACATGAATTTTGCTCTCAACATTTCGCAAAAGGTCGAAGCGTACATGCAGGCGCGCGCCGATGCCAGGCTTGCAGGTAAGGAGACGGATATGATAACGGAAGAAGAAGAAGAGGCCATGTATCACGAAGTCTTGCAGCAAACTCTGAAGGAGAACCCGTTGGCCTGGGCGGATGGAGACATTCGCTTAGGTGAAATAATCCTCCTTGTCGACTCTGACACCCGAGTGGTATGCATTCCCCCGGACCCCCCTTTAAGTCCCTCGAAACATGAAAGAAAAAAAGTCTTTGTGTGCGCTGTTGAGATGATCTGAACTGACGGGATTCTTGCAGCCCGAGGACTGTCTCCTATACGGTGCAGCCGAGATGTTCTTGTCTCCCGAGGCAGCCATCGTCCAACACTCGACGGGTGTGATGCAAATCACCCGAGACTACTTTGAAAATGGCATCACCTATTTCACCAACCTGATTTACACGGCCATTCGATTTTCCATTAGTTCAGGAGAGACTGCACCGTTTGTTGGGCACAACGCGTTCCTGCGATGGCCAGGTACGATTCCTGGACCTTTTTCTCGAAACAAAGACTACAAGTCGACCTTTACACTGCAGAGCTGACCGTGCATTAGCTGTTCAGGACGTCGGTATTCCCGAAGAGGATGGCTTTGTACCCTTCTGGTCCGAGAGCCACGTCTCTGAAGACTTTGACATTGCTCTCCGCCTCCAAATGGCAGGCAACATAATCCGCATCGCCGATTACCACGACAACGCCTTTAAAGAAGGTGTTTCACTCACTATCTACGACGAAATCAACCGCTGGCAAAAATACGGGTACGGCGTCAACGAGATGATCTTTCACCCTATCCACCGCTGGTACAAAGGGCCATTCACCTCCCTCTTTTACACATACATCACATCCAACATCATGCTCTCCTCCAAAATTTCTATCCTCGCCTACATGTGCTCGTACTACGCCCTCGGGTCGGCCCTTTTCCTCACTACCCTCAATTACTTTCTCGTCGGTTGGTTCCGCGATGATCTCGCCCCCGTTTACCTCACCTCATGGGACGTCTTCCTTTCCCTCGTCGTGGTTTTCAATGCCGCGGGTCCCTTCGCCCTAGCCGTTGTGCGTTACCGCACCGGCGAGAAATCTCTCCTCAAGGCCTTGATAGAAAATCTCAAATGGACACCCATGATGACGGTGTTTTTCGGCGGCATCTCCTACCATATCAACATGGCGCTGCTGGCGCACTTTTTGCACATCGACATGCAGTGGGGGTCCACGTCCAAGGAAAAGGAGGACAGCAATTTCTTCCAGGAGATGCCGCGAATCTTCAAGACATTCAAGTGGATGTATCTCTTGCTTACGCTGTTGGTAGGCATCATGGTGTATCTGGGGGCGTTTGCGCCGGATGATTGGGCGATTAGGGATTTTACCGTGATTGTACCAATGGGGATGACGGTGGGGTTTCATGTATTGTCTCCGTTGGTGCTGAATCCGAGCTTGATGATCTTTGCTTATTAAGAAGGAAAGGGGAAATAGAGGAGAAGCATTTGGCGTTTTCATGTTCATAACTTCATATTTTCATAATGGAGGTGCTCATGTTGCTAGATCTATGTACACAGGGTACTTATGTAATTAAGGCGTGTAAGAATTGAGTTAGAAGACAATCTAATCATCATGAGATTCTTCTTTGCGCTGTGCGCGGAAGTGTAGTTTGGTCTCGTTGTACACCGTACACGCCTGGGGCCCTGGACTGTTGAGTTGAATATTCCGACTGCTGAAGTTTGAACTTCTGGAGTCGCGTACGGAATACGTACATGTGATCTGTACATGTGAGACAGCGACACACATACACCGAACCCCCTACCAAGACAATGTCTACATTATCCCCCCGACCACATTCCGTCGTCTGATATAAGAGAAACAGCTTCAACCACGATAGGCATGGATGAATGAAGTATCCCACAGAGCTCAGAGCATTGCCAGTTCGTGTCAGTTCGACCCTGACTACTCGTATAGCTGTATAGCTTGGATGAATAATTAGCCGTTAAAACAAATTACGTATTAAATATCTTTTACGGCTGGCCCCCCCGATCCTTCGATCATAATACATCCGAATATAGTCGGTTCATGGCATTTTTGCAGGAGACCGCCTTTTCTCTCGGAAGAGTTTGCCCTCAAATCCCCATTTACATACATACATACATACATACATACATACATACATACATACATACATACATACATACATACATACATACATACATACATACATACATAC
>SRPO01000104.1:0-69359 GCA_018360065.1 Claviceps pazoutovae
AATAAACATGTAAATAGCTACTCGACTAGATAGTTCTTCGGACCTAGCCTTAGTCCGCCATCACGCCCCTCGGGAGGCTCTGCGGAGTGGGTGCTTTGCGCCCCACACTGCCGGCGTCAATAGTGATCAAATCAAATCAAATCAAATCAAATCAAATCACACGAAAGAGCAGCCATCGTCGGAGTGAAGGAGACCCCTTTGGAAAATGTCATGGAGGAGGTATTGGTATAGGTATATCGCTGCACAGCTGTGTTCATACGCAAACATATTCTCAAGCCACAGCCATTCAATTCAATTCATGATGATCCGCTGGTTTTCCATACGGAGAAAAGGGAAGCCTTCATTATGACGCTGTGCGCGCCGTCGTGACCAAGTAAGGTACGGAGTACAGTGGGTATGTAGGTACATACTCTGAATCCCTACAGAGTCTAGAAATGTAGAAGCCCTGACGCACAGACGAGAGCCCTACTTGTGACACATTCCATTAGCCGAAGCATTACTAATCATTAGGTCACACACACAACCTTTCTTTCAACGGCGCCCATTGACTGAAGTCTGCTTTCTGACGTGCGTCCGATTCCATTCTTGTCAACCATCATCTTTTGCTTCCTGAGAAGCTTGTCTTTTTGACAGCCACTGCGACCGCTCATCATTCCTCGCATCCATGATACCCTCATGACTCCGAACTTGAGCTCTTGGTGCATTGAAACCTTGCCAGAAACATTTCTGCATGGTCAACCTGCTGGTCTCTGCCTTCGTTGGTCTTCCGACGCTTTTACCATCGCTTCGAATCAGCGACAGACAGGTCCTCCGCAGTGCGTGCATGCAAGACGGAGAGAAGATCTACAGTTCTGTCGTCGATTCACACGCGCATGACATTTCAGACGCCTGTCTTACCAGTCTTACCACCGTGCTTCGCTTGAAAAAGTCTTCCTCCATATTGATGTTCGACGCGTGAATTGGAGCGGTGCTGCTGCGTATGGAATCAATCGCGCATAGTTGTCTAACGAGTTTTGGCGACAGAATTCGGAACAGACGCCCTCATATGCCTTGCCTCCCTTTTGTAGGTAAAATACTACTGAGGGAGCGATGTCGATCGCTGACGTGGGAATTTGCGCTTGGGTATGTATTCGGGTTCACAGTCCTGCATCTCTGCATGTCGTGATTTTGCCAGATGCTACAGTGCTTCGGCATCTGTATATCGACATTCTCTGTCAGCTCCCCATTGACCTGGATGTTTTCGCACTGGCATAGAGCGAATGAATCACTCGTTGCTGGGCACCCGGCTTATAGATGTCGTCTTGATCATCATGGACAAGCCGGGAATCAGCTGTAGTGACAAGCTTTATTAGGTTGATGCTCGTTATGTACTGGCAGGACAATTGCACTTCCCACGTACGTGTAGAGCCAGACGGCAACGTAGAACTACCTACACACTCATCATGTTGATCGCATTACGTTGTCAACTGGTGACGTGTGTTGGTAAAGTTGTAGCTCAGGCTGCTCAGCTACAGTCACTGCTTTGCAATGTTTCCCCTTCCTCAAGGGACGCGTCTGAAGCACACTGGACAAGAAGTCTCGTTACCTGACTGTCTATTCAGTGCTTGACGTGTCTATCGAATGCCTAATCGCATTAATCACCTCACCTGACTCACCATCATGTAACCTCGTTTCTGCCCACCATCAAACGCCAATTCTCACAGCCAGATCAGGTATATAGCTACATCATAAAACGATCCTCGTTCCATCAAGAAGGCCATGAAAGCCGCGCACAACAATGGGCCATATTCTTGGAGTCTGTTCCCATTCGCTTTCCGCTGAGAGTCACATCTGTCCGGTGCTGCCCAGAATAGCATTTGCTGACTTGACACATCTTGGTAGACCTAGTTTTTTCTTGAACAAGTCAAGTGACTCGTGAGGAGTGAGCGTAAAAATCCAACTAGTCACCATAAGATGTCTCGTCTCGTGTCACTAATGTCATTGGAATCGACCACTTCACTTCACGAACCACGATAACGGCGTATGATCTTAATTCTCTACGAACGCAAGACATCGATTTCTTGAGGAAGTCATCATTTTGAGAGGCTATTCGAATGAGAAAAAGACATGATTATGAAAATATCCGCCAAGTTGCAAGCTGCGACTTAGTCTAAATGGCAACCAAGAAAAGATCATGCTGGAAGATCTCGTCGCCTCTTTTCATTCAAAGAGGCTCCTCTCATGAATCTCACCAAATTCCTAAAACATTTCTCACCAGATGCCCCATAACATACGACCACTGATCTTATAAAGCCAACATGAAGCCGTCCTTGATCGCACAAGTTCATGGCCTTGGAACAGAATCGTTCAGGCCACTCGGGACTCGGGAGTCGGGAGCTAGAGTACCAGCCCGCCCTCGAACCAGACTGTTGAAATGGGGAGACTGGACACCTTGATCTTCTCATAGCGTTCATTTCAGTATTCGAGTGACAAGCCATTCGTCAGGTGAAGCGCCGGGCGCCGGCGACAATGTGGAAAACCGACATGATTGTTTTCACACTTACTGGAGAGAACTTTGGCATTTGCGCAAATGATGCATTCGTGGGCACTCACCGGGAGTGATGAATTTGGTTTCAACATTTCAAAAGGCGGACGAGAACTCAGGGCGTATCTTGTGTCAAGAAAGCGATGTGAAGAACCTCGACTGCTTTTAAGGCGCATGGAGGGACCAGCAGTTCTACGGCATTTCTTTCGGCCACACTCTACACTAATCTGGGGCGAAGAGTGAAGAGATGGGGTAGATGTGACTCGGCAATGTACATGATCCTTGAGAAGAAGATGCCATGAGGCCTCAACAGGCGCGCTTCGATGCTCATAACGCGTTGACAACGCGCGGCCGAAGTATGGGATAATGAGGAGAAACTACACTGGCATAGATGGAGGGCGCAAGTACATGAGGACCGCCACCATTTGCGTATTCGAGGTTCTCACATTCCACACTCACATCAGGCCTAAGAGTACTACTCGCGAGTCACAGAGATCTGGCCAAGGAACATCAGACCGCCTTAGGGCCTCCGGGCCCAGGCTCGTTCAACGATTCATCTCTAGCGCGGAGAGTATGCTCCCGCGTCACCCAAAGAATTCTAGCAGTTTTCGCCGCCAAGACTGAATCGAGTGCCACTTGGTGGTCTATGTAGTATGAATGTCAGGATGATTCGTACGCCTTTTTCTGGGCGAGCTTGTCTTTTTGCGACACCTTGTGAGGATCTTTGTGAGCCACTCAGAGTGACCTTTGCATGTAAGTGAACGTAACACATGCTCCTGCTTCGTACGACAGACGGACTTCCGTTCCATCATTTAATCAGCGATATAATGGGCCATTGTAGGTAAACAGAGAACCTGAACCCCTGTCCCGCGCCGATGATTTAGGTATGCACCTATGTCGTCTCTTTCACCTTCGCTGCTAGTGCAACTAAGCTCTTCCATGCATCAACTCTGCCCTCACGGTGTTGATATCCTTCTCCGCGTCTTAACACGACCTCTCTTAGCACGACCTAGCGGTTTGACCTTGAGGGGAACGCTTGTGACAGCGAGGATCCGAATTCCAAGCAAGGAGTCGTCGGAGCTATTAAGTAAACGTGAATCGAGCAACTTCTACACGCCGCAAATCTATTGAATGTAAGACACCAGTTCAATGGCGCATTGAACCAGGCAAATGAAATTTGGTGTAAATCGAGGCACCGAACGAGTAGAGCCGAGTCGTCAGCACGATCAAGGGGCGATACCAAGAACAAACCGCATTCAATGGTCAACAGGACGCCCGAAAGCCGGTGTTATACACAGTGACTGGTCAAAACCAGGCTCTGAGCAGGATCGAAATGTCGTTTAGGAGAGGAGGCCGGACATTGAAAAGAGAAGGGAGAGGAGACGGACGGAGAGAAGCGAATATGTAATGAATGCAAGCAGTGACTTGTACATCAAGCTCATGCCCGCTTCGCCTATAATCATAGCATTAGCAGGTATATAATTGCAAAGTGCAAGCAGGTCGAGGAAGCAAGGGGAAAAGGAGAAAAGAAACGAATACTCCGTAGCCGCCAGTCGTACATGTCATTGGCTCGAGCGGTTGCACGGGCCCAGGAATTCGCCTTCCGGAGGAAATGCGCCGGCCCACACCCCTGCTCTCCCATTAAGGCCGATCGATACCTTACGGAGTACACATAAGGTACAGAGTACCTTCATGTATACATGCAGGAACATGCCGGGGAGGCAAAGCAAATCAAGCAGCCTCCGCGATCTAGGGCAGATCTCCAGGAAACCATCTTTGCCCCTGTTGCCAGTTGGCTTCACAAGCGACCAGCTCGCGATGTGTTCACGGTTCCGACTTGAATAGGTACTCTGTATGAGGTAGGTAGGTAAGTGTGAAGTTGCAAGCGAGCGCAAGTGGGCGCAGCCGCGCAGGTGCTGCCAGGTGGGCGGACCGAGCAGGCGGGTCCGGGGCGCCCCTTGGCAGCCCGTTTCGGAAATCAAGGTGGTCGACTCGTCTCGTCGTCCGTTGTGAGCGTCCACGACTCCAGCCGTTGACTTGTCTCACAGTTTCCTCGGCCCATCGGGACTGTGGCGTCCGTAGCGTCCACGGACTGCGTGGCGATATGCTCAACTGCTCCCTTTCGCATCGGCTCAGCAGAAACTGCCCTGCCAAGCTTGTCCGGAACGCTTGACGCGCGAGCAAGAAGGACGACCTTGCCATCTTGGGCATCTTGGGCCAGCTTGGGTGACTGCAACGCCACCTCGCACACGCCACCTTCCTAGTCGTGCCCCTCTGCGACTCGACTGGTTTCGTAGATGCCAACTGCTCAAGATCTCCATCGTCTTGGCATCTCCTGCTAGCCATCCTCTCCATCTATCGAACCGTTCTCGAGCCCGTTCTCGAGCCCGTTCTCGAGCCCGTTCTCTTCGAGGACCTCTTCGAACTCGGCAAGAGCATAGGTGTTCGGGCCTGTATCTTACTTGCACTGATATTCGTCACCCTCGGGTGCTCGACTCCTGCATCGCAACAACGCCACGCCGTCATTCAACGAATCAACGGCATGTTCTGAGCTATCAACCTTCTCCACGACAGCTGCCCTTTGCCAAAGCTGCTGGAAATTTGGGACAGGACGCCGTGCTTGAGCTTCTTCAGGCATCGTGACTTTTAGGCCACTATCCATCTCCTTCTTCCCTTCACACTCGTCCTCCAATGCACATGTCGTCGCAGAAAGAAGGTGAGGCCTCGGCCCCAGCGTCAGCTGCGTTACAGTCCGAGCATGCCAATCGAGAATATCACTGCCTGTTTAGTAGCTTGTCTCCCGTTACTGGCACCCGAAGATTCCCAGTCGGCGAAGGCGCCTTTTTCGACACAGCGACGGACGGCCCGCCCAGTAGCTATGGCGCTTCTCACGGTCCCTTGTCGCCATGGAGTCCTGGCTCCGAAAAGCAGTTAGGCAACCAGTCTGCCGCTTCGGATGCATCTGGAGATCGCGTTTTCCCCATTCGCTCCGTCATCAGCGTAGACATGAACCATAGAACGATGATGAAGCATGGCAGTAAGCACCCATCATTGCGACACTCAATTGATACTATCGGTGACAACCGGCGACTCGAATTCCCACCTACGCCCCTTTCTCCGGGTCCCCATGGCGATCGTGGAAACATATATCGCCGAAAACGAGCCATGAGCGGCCCGGTATCCAGCATTCAGGCAGACGCAATTCGCAAGGGTACTGTGTTGCCCTTGGAGCTTGATGTTGGCGTTTCCTGCAGTGAAAGCGAAGACGAGGGGCCCGACGCTGTGCAAGATGCTGGCGATGACCTTCATGAGGTTCCTGCACCGGATAGTGCGTCCACGACTTCTGTCACACAGTCAATAAGCGACCTGCCACATGTCACCACTCGATTCACGCACGCGGAAACCGAAGACGGCCATGCCATCATCACTGGAAGAGATGGTGTGCTGCAGCGATGCGATGATGAGCCGATTCATACCCCCGGTGCTGTCCAGGGCTTCGGAGTCCTCATTGCTCTCCGCGAGGACAGCAGTGGCAGTTTCTCTGTGCGATATGTCAGCGAGAACTCGGGCAAAATCATTGGTTATACCCCGAAGCAACTGTTTCGACTTCGCAATTTCCTCGACATCTTGACCGAGGAACAGCAAGACAACCTCCTGGACTACATCGACTTTATACGCGACGAGGATGCAGACCCAGCTACCAACGGGCCTGAAGTTCTGAGCTTGTCCATCAAGCGTCCAAAAGCCGACAAGAGCACCAAGTTCTGGTGCGCCATCCATATCAACAATGCACACCCTGACCTCGTCATTTGCGAATTCGAACTGGACAATGATGTCGAGTTCCCTCTCCGGCCTCCAGATGAATCTGCTCCTGTCGCTCCTCATGACACACTTCACTCCAATCCAACGCTAGAGGAGATTGAGGAGAGTACAGAAGTGCTTAGCAAGCCTCTTCGAATCTTGCGAAGCGCCAGAAAACGCCGAGGGGAGCAAGGAGCCATGCAAGTCTTTGACATTATGTCGCAGGTACAAGAGCAGCTATCTTCTGCCCCTAATCTGGATGCTTTCTTGAAAATTCTGGCGGGAATTGTCAAGGAGCTCACCGGGTTCCACCGCGTCATGGTCTATCAGTTTGATGCCTCCTTTAACGGCAAAGTGGTGACGGAGCTCGTGGACACTTCTCAAACTGTGGATTTGTACAAGGGCTTACACTTTCCAGCCTCTGATATTCCAAGACAAGCTCGTGAACTCTACAAGCTGAACAAAGTGCGTCTTCTCTACGACAGAGATCTTGAAAGCGCAAGAATGGTATGTCGGACTAAGGAGGATCTTGACGTTCCGCTCGACATGACTCATTCGTACCTCCGCGCCATGTCTCCAATTCATGTTAAGTACCTTGCCAACATGGCGGTTCGCTCATCCATGTCTATTTCGATCAATGCCTTTGACGAGCTTTGGGGTCTGGTGTCATGTCATGCGTACGGCAATCACGGCATGCGGGTGTCGTTCCCAATTCGCAAAATGTGTCGCTTAGTTGGGGATACAGCCTCAAGAAATATCGAGAGGTTATCCTACGCATCGAGGCTTCAAGCGCGTAAGCTCATTAATACTGCTCCGACACACAAAAACCCCTCAGGCTACATCATTGCGTCTTCCGATGATCTACTGCATCTTTTCGATGCCGATTTTGGTCTTTTGTCTATCAAGGGTGAGACTAAGTTCCTCGGTAAAATCGAACAGAGCCAGGAGGCACTGGCCATGCTGGTATATCTTCGCATGAGAAAGCTCACCTCCGTTACTGCTTCACAAGATGTCAGCCAGGACTTTCCAGACCTCAAATACGCACCGGGCTTCCAGGAAATCGCCGGCCTGCTGTACGTACCCCTCAGTGTTGGTGGTCATGATTTCATCGTCTTCTTCCGCCGCGGTCAAGTAAACGAAGTGAAATGGGCCGGTAATCCCTATCACAAGACGATTAAAGACGGTACAGCAGGCCTTTTGGAGCCCAGGAAGAGCTTCAAGCTCTGGAAAGAAACAGTCCTTGGAAAGTGTCGGGACTGGAACGAGGAACAAGTGGAAACAGCAGCTGTGTTGTGCCTGGTATATGGTTTGTTGTTCCTGTTACTTTGTGATGTGCAGGTACGCAGAATCAGTGCTAATAGGCATCATTTTAGGTAAATTCATCGAGGTCTGGCGGCAAAAAGAACAGGCACTGGAGAGCAGCAAGCTTACACGACTCCTTCTCGCGAATTCGGCGCATGAGGTCCGGACTCCCTTGAATGCCATCATCAACTACCTCGAAATTGCGCTCGAGGATTCTCTTGACCAAGAAATGCGCGACAATCTTGCGCGGTCACATTCGGCTTCGAAATCGCTTATCTGCGTCATTAATGATTTGCTTGATCTTACAAAAGCGGAGGAGGGCCAAAGCTTGGTCGAGAATGAGGTTTTTGATCTCGGGCTGTGTATCAACGAAGCTACAGATCCCTTCCGCGTCGATGCCAAGCGTAAAGGTATCGCATATCAAGTCACCAAACACACTGGACTGCCCCAATTCGTCCACGGCGATAGTCGGCGTGTGAGACAAGCATTATCAAATGTCCTAGCCAATGCCGTAGCACATACGCATAGCGGGTCAGTAAACGTTGAAGTGTTTGTATCAGACGTCCGTGACGGCACGGCATTAGTCGATTTCGTCGTAGCCGACTCCGGAGTGGGCATGAGCCCCAGACAGCTGGATGCTTTATTTCGTGACCTTGAACAGGTCTCCACCGAGGACTTAGATGTCCCTTCACCCGACGTACAGGACAGAAGGCAAGGGACAAGAACATTGGGATTGGGCCTGGCGGTAGTTGCTCGGGTTGTTCGAAACATGGATGGCCAGCTTCGGTTAAAGTCTGAGGAGGGGCAAGGTTCGAGATTTGTGATTCAGCTACCCTTTCGTCTGACAGGCGATCCTTCTACACCAGAAACCGGACAACTACCAGCAACGTCGTCTGGACACTTTCCAACAGAGGCTGCAGTCGCAGCCACTGCGTCTGCGTCTGCGTCTATTTCTGTTTCTGTATCTGCGTCTGCTTCTGCGAGTCTTAAGGCTCCACAAGAGGGTGAGATCACGCTGATCGATCGAGGCAGTCGCGTGGATCCCGACCCAGATGCAGCAACTGACGGAAAGTCCATGAGTAGTGGCAATGCTGAAAGGCGGCGGGGACGAAGCGTCGGAAGTATGGCAAGTCATGGCAGTCAAAGAAGTGGTGCTGAGCGGCTCATTGATGCCATTCAAACGCCGCTTTCGATCAGCGATAAACAACCAGGGTACTTTGCGTCACGTCAAATTGAAGTCGCAAGCAGTGGCAAACAGCCTCCTCCTGCCAAGGCCATTTCGGATGATATCGCTCGGCCTACGGGTCCGTCTTCGATCAAAAATGCGTCTCCCAGCAAAATCCAATCAAGAAAGGAGCCCGGTACTGTAGACGTTCGGGACAGCAGAACGAACTTGAGGGCCGTAAAAGTTTCTGAGGAGTTCACAGATATGCCTTCCAAAGATACAAAAGGGGATACGCCAAGAGTTATATTCCAGCTACCTACTGAAGCACACAAGCCGACTGAGCTTCAAGAAGTACCTGCAGTTGCCCCACGGAAGGAACCAGAAACCGCACTCACGGTTCTCGTGGCCGAAGATGACCCAATCAACATGAAGATCCTAAGGAAAAGGCTTGAGCGAGTTGGTCACGAAGTTCATCATACGGTCAATGGTGAAGATTGTGCTGCTGTTTACAAAGAGAAGTCCTTTAAATTTGACGTCGTTCTCATGGACATGCAGGTGAGTTGATGTTGGCCTGCGCTAGTTTCCTCGCTTCCATTGACACTCAAGCTAAGCTAATTTGATTGTGCAGATGCCGATCGTGGACGGTTTGACAAGCGCGAAGATGATCCGATCGACGGAGCATTCTCAGGACCACAAGGGACATTCGAGACTAGCAAAAAACAATCGCCACCGGATACCCATTTTTGCGGTATCCGCATCGCTCATGGAGGCTAAGAAGCAGCTTTATGTGGACGCTGGTTTCGACGGATGGATCCTGAAACCTATTGACTTTAAGCGCCTTAGCACACTGTTGTCTGGAATTGATCATCTTGACGTCCGGCAGGCTTGTTTATATGCTCCAGGGAATTGGGAACATGGCGGCTGGTTCTCACTGGAAGAGACGCACGCGGAATAGATGGCGGCGTGAGTTGAAGTCTGGGAGACAAACCTGATGTGCAGCCAAGCATTTACCACTCCTGACTTGTCCAGCGCTCTTTTTTTCTTTCTTCTTTCTTTCTTTCTTTCCTTTTCATACATTTTCTCCCTTCTTCATTCTTCAAAAATGGACGTAATGATGCAATTTTTCTTCTTCTTGTATAATCACTTGATTGGGTAGGCGAGCGAACGGCGTCTGAAGTAGATCCGCATAACTTGGAGTAACATTCACATTACAAAATGCACGCAGCACAAGCAAGAGGCATTGTCTTTTTCCCTTTTATTACTTTGTTTCATCTCTGAGGAGGGACGGGGCTCGTTTGGTTGGTCATCTTATCACGACTTTACAGGATTGAAAGTATCTTTAAAAAGGGGGGAGGAGGGCGAATGGCTTTGATCCTGTTCTCTGTTTTGCTTTTTTTGTATGAATGAAAGGTATCATTATGAGTAGTAGTACAGAATACTCGTGTATTATGGCATCGATTAGGAGGGCGGCTGTATGTAGTGCAGTCAATTTCAGTATCACTGGTACGTGGATGTGGGCAGCGGAGAGTGAATTGGATGCAGAGAGCAAAGGAATTGATTACATTGACCCATCTCGGCGTCGAAAATATGTTGTTCAAAGGGTGCCTATCATGTTATTCATCTTGAGGGTCCGGGCCTGTATCAGGGTTATAGATGCCACTTTTCTTGTCTTTGTTTGGATTTTGGATGTCTCGGGGCTCAGACTGTTGTTAGATCTGATCTTCTGTGTCTGTGGCGAATTTGTGCACGATTAGGCCAGGTCGTCGGGTTTTGGGCCTTGGAAGCCTGGATCCATGAGTGCCGAGATGCTTGGCGCTTGGCAACGTTTCAATAGAATATCATTCCTTATTTCTTCTCATATATTCTGTAGCCTATGAACGGCATAGACGGAGTACGGCCAGTGTGCATAATGTGCTGGAAAACCCTTACGAATAAAGCCATAAGAAAGATGCGATGCGCAAGGAACCCCAATAGGAGGCACAAGAACAACGGAGAAAGAATAGATATAGCCCATAGATGTACCGATTAAAAAAAAAAAAAAAAAAAAAAAAAGGCAACGCCCTCTTATCATCCCAACTCCTTCATCTGACACGTATCCCTATTCATTACATCATCAAACAGGTAGTAAAGCACTCACCCAGTATCCGACTTTCCTTTTCTAAACCACCTCCTCTTTTTCTTCTCTTCATAATTCTCCTCCTGGACATTATGTTGTCCCACGATAGACAAGAAGACCTGGTCCAGGCCCGTCGGACTAACGCTGTAGTGATCAATGCCGAGCAAGCGCTTATTTTCTTCCAACACAACGGCCAATTGTCCCACGGCACTTCCCTGATGAGCCGCACCAGCCACACCAGTTGAGTCCGGGTGATGATGAGGCACGATGGTGTTTCCAGAATCGTTGCGTCGGCGGCGCTGACTCAGGGCATGCACGTCGCTTGCTGAGACGGAGAAGCGGAGCTGTCCGTGGTATGTCCTCGCGTCGACTTGTGCAGATGGTAGGTTCTGACGGATCCAGCTCAGGACCCTCTGCATCTCCTCGTTTGTGGTTCGTGGCGCGGTGCTCGACACGAGATGCACGTGGAGCACATCACCAAAGCGATGGCGTAGATAATCCGGCGTGCCGAGGGCGAGCATGCGTCGGGCCATGATACCGGCTCGGCCGGCAAGCGCATCGGCCTCCTCCATACTGTGCGTAGTAAGGAGGATAGAGCGGCCGGGAACGGTAGCGGCCAGAGTCCTCCACATGATGCGTTTTGCTGCCGCGTCGAGACCTGATGATGGTTCGTCGAGGAGCACGACTGTGGGATTGCCCATCAGGGCGATGCCCAAGCTCAGCTTTCGCTTGTTCCCGCCAGAGAGAGCGTAGCCCATGCGGGAAGCGAATGCCTCCAAGCCTACTGCTTGAAGAATGGCCGAGACGTTGTGCTCCACGTCAGAGACGCCGCGGACGCGAGCGTAGAACTCGAGATGTTCTCGTACCGTCATTTGATCCAAGGCGTCTATCTGGGGGCAGACTCCAAGATGGGTTCGCGCAGCGGCAAGATCATGAATGACGGATTTGTCTTCCACGATCACGTCCCCACCGTTTCGGCTTGGTTTCATGTCTCCACGGATCAACGAGATGGTTGTTGATTTTCCGGCGCCGTTTGGACCAAGCAGAGCAAAGACTTCACCGCGTTTGATGCCAAAGGTCACGTTGTCGACAGCGGTGTTTTTGCCAAAGGACTTGGTGAGATGCATCACGCGGAGCCCATCGTCCACTTCTCCGCTATTCGTCACTCGCGCAGACTCGTCAGCCACTTCTTTGTCCAGCTCTTGCTCAGATTCTGTGGGCTTGTCGCGGTTCAGCAACCTGCGGAAAGCCGAGCCAACAGAGCCCCCATCGAGCCACAGGAGTAGCGCGAAGAGAGCAACGCATTGAAGGATCAAATACAGAATCGGACCGCCATAGGCCTTGAGCGCTCCGGGATGAGTGGAAAGCTCATTGCCGTCGCATGCTGTCGAGAACAGATTGGTGGCCAGAAACAGAGCCCTTGTCGCGGAGCAGATTGGCGCGAAAACCGAGATGACAAAGTGACTGACTAGAAGCGTGCTGTCGATCTTGTTGACCTGCACGTAGGTGACGATGCAGATGTATGCGATGAGATATCCGAGAAAGAAGACGGCTTGATAAGCAGCAGCCCAGGCAAACGTGCCAAGTTGCGTCTTTGTGAACAGAGAGATGACGTAGGAGAACAAAATGGAAGCAAGCCCATACAAGAAAAACACAACAAACACATATACAAGATGAAACCAGATGCTGGAGATGCCAGCCCAGACCGCCGTCATGATGGCCGAAGCAATAAGAGCAAAAATGAAGTCAAATAGGGTATAGGCGGCCCACAGTGAAAACGGTCGGACGCCGTTGGAATACTGCAGAGCACGAACAAACTTCCTTCGCTCGACGCTCGGGTAGAGTGAGAAGAACGCTGGGTAACAGGCCAGAGCCAGACCCATGTAGATGACTAGATTTAGTGCATCGCCAATGCCGGGATTGAACGGTATATCAAAGGATGACCAGGTTGTGGCGATGGACGTATTTGTAGCAATGACATCGAGAAATTGCTGCGCGGTAATGGAACTCGTGATGAACAGATTCGCGGCCCAGCCGAACGTGGGGTTCGAGTTACTGTCGCCTAGCCAAAGAGCGGTAGTAACCTTGGCGTAATTCTCTTTGATGTATTGCTGCCATTCATCAAACGTCTCAACCAGCTGGATATTCTTCAGCGCCGCCGACCCCATGATGGAGCCGCTTCTCGAGCCATTGAAGATGGGCTGAAGTAAATCCGAAATCGCGGATGTCGAGAGCCTTGCAGTCGGTCCGGCTAGAAAGACAATTCGGGAATCATCTGCTATCTGAGTAAAAGCGTCTTCGGTTGAGGAGGTAGATGCCTGTTCCGCAGCGGTGCATCCTGTCTGCGTCTTTCCTCGCACGTAAAGGGATGTCAGAGCAGCGGCGAAGATGGGTAAGAGGAAAGCGACCAGGTACAGAATCCAGTTTCGCTTGAGCACGACTATTCGTTTTCGGAAGAGTATCACTGCTTGTTTCCAATAGCTAACACGCTTTCCGTCCAAGAGTTTCAGCCCCGGGGACACCTGTTGGCTTGATTCGTCTTGTGAGAAAACGTCCTTATCGGGAAAGCGTTGGGATTCTACTGCCATGCGAGCGCTCGATTCTCTCGATTCTTCTTGGTCCCGAACTTCTTCAGCGAGCTGCAGAAAGACGTCTTCAATCGTTGGCCCGGAAAACCGATAGTCGCTAATGTTTTGCGCATCAAGAGTCCTGATGACCTGTGCTGCTAGTTGTGAAGTGGGAGCAACGTAGGTCACCAAATCGAATGCATCCTTTCTATGAACACCTTGAACGCTGGGCAAGTTCGTGACGCCGGGGCTTTTTTGTACGTGAACCCGATACCCCCCACCAAATTGATCCTTGAGCTGCACAGAGGAGCCCTCGGCTCGCAGTGTCCCTTTCGAAAGAATGACAATGTGATCAGCGAGAAGATCAGCCTCGTCAAGGAAATGCGTCGTCATAATCAACGTTCTCTTGCCTCGTTCTGATAAGAGGATGTCCCAGATCTTGCGCCTTGACAGAGGATCCAGTCCACTGCTGACTTCGTCGACGCAGCACAAGGTACTTCCGCCAGTCAGCATTATGCCAAGTTGCAGCTTTCGCTTTTGCCCACCCGATAATGTTTTTGCAAAAGCCTTGCGCTTCGGTAGGAGGTCAATGGCTTTGACAAGATCATGCATCTCTTCCTTACTAGCTTGTGCGTCGGGAGCTTTCAGTCGGTTGAAAATTGTCAAGTGTTCCTCGACAGTCAGATCATCCCAAAGAACGTTCTTCTGTGGCGCGATCCCGAGCCCACCTCCGCCATCGATTGTGATGGATCCGCTTGTAAGTCGATGCAGACCGGCAATCGCATCGAGGGTGGTACTCTTGCCACTGCCGTTGGCACCTAGCAAAGCAATAATCTGGCCTTGTCCCGCCTGAAGACTCAATTCGCTGACGGCTACGACGGGTTTTCGAGGATTCGCCTTGGAAGAGAAAAGCCTGGAAAAAAAGCTCGGCTGGTATATTTTCGTGAGCTTGTCCAGTCGTAAGGCGTATTCACTGTGCTTTCTATCATTGTTATGCTCCGTCTGCATCTTGCGACCTTCGGTCGACACTCCGAAGAGCTTCTTCTCGATCAGAGCAGCGATAAAGGGATAAACAAAAATATGGACAATGAGAATAACGAAGAAAACGATGCCTGGAATCTCCCAAGGGCTGTTTGGGGGATTTTCGACTAAGTTCGTAGCCCTACTTGTTCTCTCAAACCTCGCCATCAAGGTGAGGAAATAGACGAACGTGCAGGGCGTAAAGAGGACAGACAAGATAGCGACGGGTCCAGTTTTGGGTTGTGTTAATGCCTGGGCAAGAATTCCAAGGAGAAGAATGACCAGAATGGCGGTGATTCCGCTGAGCTGCGCCTTTTTGAAAAAGGACGCAAACAAGATTGACATGGAGGCGAGGGCAAGCCCGGCAAACAGATTGAAAAAGAGCACAATGGCGGTGTTGGTATTCGGAAAGACTCCATAGCGAATAATGACGGAACCTATGATCCATGCAGGAGCGTAGAGTATGGAGAACGATAAATGATGTGCGATGATGCGAGCAGCCTGCGCCATCCAAGGTCGGCGAACGACGATCATGGCATCAATAAGCTGAGACATGCCGCTTTCACGCTCTGTGGCCATGAATCCGGTGAGATGGTAGGTGATCCAGAGGATATTCGCAATGAACGCTACGGCCATGAAGTTCACTATGGCCTTGTGATACGCTTCACGTACTTTTACTTCCCGTTGTTCCTGGGTAATGCTGGTGAAAGCCAGCTCATCCGTCCTGGCCAGAGGATCCGATTTGGGATTGTCGAGACTGGCAATAGCTGAATCAACGAAGCGCTGAAGAGGCAGTATATAAATCTGCTGTACATTGTCCGATTTATCAACGTCGAACTTGACGGGCTCGCTCCAAAATGCAGCATCGGTACGGATTGTATAGTTCCAGAGGCTACCATGCCCTTCGTTCGGTGAAGAGCGCATCACGACGGCGGCGAAGCAACTTGTCACTCCTCGCAGGCTGCTGCGGCACTCGGTCGCGAGATCGTCTTCAGTATCAAGCCTGGCCAGTTTCATGGAAGAATCCGTAGTGGCGGTATTTGCGACTTTGTCAAGAACTTGATCGATGTCGCCTCGGCTGTAACCATTGTTAATCAGTACCAGCTTGTCACGCCCACTATTTCTTGCAGCATCGAATGCGTTGGATAAGCTCCTGACGGGCTGCACGGGGCTGAAGCCATAATTCGCAGGAGGAACAAAGAGATTCTTGGCAAAGCTGAAGAACGCGGAGAGGACGAGCGGCAGCACGAAGGCCATGATCAGACACAGGGTGAAGTGCCGGAAGAGGAGCCATCGAAAATTCTTGGACATCAAGGTCCAGATATGTTTTCGAAGCGCCATGGTGTACGATGAGTGTGCCGAGCCCGACGCAGCGCGTCTCCGCTGGGGCAGATATTCCCTTATTGACCGACGAGTCAATGGTATCGCAGCTTAAGAGTCATCCATATCACAGCACTTAGCGAAGCGAACGCGTTCGCATTGAGCAATGAGACTTCTTTGTGGCCGAGATTGGCTTCAAAGAAACGGTTTTGTAATGAGAGGAATATGGAAGGGCGGACAAGTCGAGCGACAGAAGGAGGCAGCGAATGGCGAAATGCAGGTTGAGAGTATGTCAGAAAGTCGGCAAGCTGCAGGGGATCTGGTTATTGGGATGACAGAGGCTGTGCTCAAAACGCACGGGAGTCGTCGAAATGGATGAGCAGCCGACCCGGGACGAGTTGGCAGACGATACATAGCCTATGTTGGACGCGCCTCTGTGGATGTGGACATTGAGCATGGCTTTGGGCGGGCTGAGGGTGGCGAGAGGGACAAAGAGGATGAGGCTAGTGAGGATAATGACTATTAATGAGTACGATGGCGAACAAGTAGGCGCCATAGTGGCGGGAGAGCTGAAAATGTATGACGCTGGAAGACTTCGCCTCGACAGTTGCCAGACCTGACACTGCCTTCTTGGCACCCTTCGGAGTCGTCCGAACTTGATGATTGCAACCTGCGCGGGCCGCACGTACATACATATGCCCAACCCCGTCGGACTTGGCGCAAATTATAGGAAGTCGAATAGGAGGGGTTGTCGTGCTTTGTTTCCTCGCGCGCCGTTGGACTCTTGGCAAGCTCCGAAGCCAAAGACCGGGCGGCTTATTAGGCGGCGCCTCCACGGTCGCTTACATTCTTTGTATGGTAGGTATGTACCTATTCGTAATCATAAGCTACATTATAACCGAAAATTCCGAGGCTTTGAATGATGTATGTACCTACATACCAAGCTGCCTAAGGAGGGAAAGGTAGCCAATGAAATGTTGACCCGATGATGACTGCTCGCTAGCGTCGAAGGCAATGCATTCATGGAGTTGGTACACAACGGCGGCTCACGTGCGACGTCACACGTGTTGATTACAACTTGATCCTCAAAAATTGGGCTGCCTGCAGGGGTACATAGCTTGTGAAGCCGGGGTGGCGGTGCTATGAATTCTCCGAGCGCAGGGAAACCAGATCCCGTGACCATGAGTGAGGCACGGCCCGACCATCTCCCCGATGGTCAAGAAGCTCCAAGCATAGCGACAAGGGTTCACCCATTCCATTTCACCTTAGAAGTTAGCACCCACGGTGATGCTGCTTCTTCAACACCACGACCTAAATCTTCAACTCCGCATTTGGCGCTTCCGGTTCCGACAAACGGACCACCACAGACCTACTCATATCATGATATAGCCATCCAATATTGCCTTGCTGCCTGACGGACTGGTCCCGCCGCCACCATGTCCGTCAACCCTGCGCCGTCGCTGCAGCTCGCAGACTATCTCGAGAAGCTGCCTGGCACCACGTTCAGGAAACTGTACCAGCAGCCTTCGACCGCGTTTGCTATATTTCGGCGCATGCTGCCGCACTTAGGTATACCCATAGCGATTCTGGCATGATTTGACATGCAAGGCCGAGTCCAACACGCAGCAGCAAAGGGACTAATACAACTTATCTGTCTTACCGGGGTCTAGCCAAAACCTTGGTCATGCGCATCCTGTACATGCCCAAGCCCATGCTATTTACGGAACTTGACGTATGGCTAAAACCAGATGCGAAGAGGTACGCTAGCCACCTTCGCTTTCTGTGCGCCCGAGACATGGCGCACGCTGTTTTCTACATCTACTCTAACGAACACCATCGGATATTTTGAACAGGCAGCGAGACCATGCGATTGCGACTCTCAAGGGCCTCCACATCATCCAGGTCTCGGTGCCATCGAAAGAGAAGCCGCAAGAAATGCAGCTCACAACGAACTTCAAGAACTCGCTACGTCTAGCCCTCACGGGTGGCGGCGAGCATAATTCCTTTGGCGTGCCGTCCACACTGATGATTCCGCCTGAAATCGACCTAGCGTTTCTGGATCGATATGCGCGAAAGAAGTGGGAGGATATTCTTCACTTTGTCGTCTCCAGTGTCGGGTACAAGAGCACGGGAGACACGACTGGACCGAACAAGAGCGTCAAGGAGATCCTCATCGCAGGACGACTGGTGGACAGACGAGCGAATGGGAGCATTGGCATCACACAAGCCGGCTTTACATTTTTGCTGCAAGAGCCGAATGCGCAAGTCTGGACATTGCTCCTCCTGTGGCTCGAGGCCAGCGACACGAACCAGGCCGCGGGACTCGAAACGGTCGACATGCTTTCATTTCTCTTCGTCCTGGCCAGTTTAGAGCTCGGGCGCGCATATGACACCAATGCTCTCACCGAACAGCGCAAGAACATGTTGCCCTCGCTCCTGGATTTTGGCCTCATCTACATCCCTCCGAATAACCGCTCCATGTTCTTCCCTACGCGACTCGCCACGACGCTCACGAGCGTAGGTAGCAGCCTTCGCTCCATCAGCGACGGTGTTGCAGCCGCCACGGCTGTCGCTCCTGGAACGTCCTATGCCGGTGCTGCTAACAATAACGCTTGGAATGGCACCCTCGGCGGCGACGGCAAGGGCAGCGTCATTGTTGAAACGAATTACCGAATCTACGCATACACGCAATCCACGCTCCAAATTGCCGTCCTCGCCCTCTTCTGCAAACTCAACATGCGCTTCCCCGACATGGTCGCTGGCCGTCTCACCCGCAACTCAATCCGCCAAGCCATCAACTTTGGCATCACAGCCGACCAAATCATCTCCTACATGGCCGCCCACGCCCACGAGCAAATGCACCGCACCGCCGCCACCACCAACAAACCTATCCTGCCCCCCACTGTGGTCGACCAGATTCGTCTGTGGCAGCTCGAGAACGAGCGCATGAAGACAACGAGTGGGTTCCTCTTCCGCGATTTTGACGACCACAAGGAATTCGTGGACACGGCGCGCTTTGCGGAGGAAATTGGCGTTCTGGTCTGGAAGAGTGACAAGTCGGGCATGTTTTTTGCGAATAAATATGAGCAGATACGGGATTATATGAAGAGCCGAAAGCGGTTTGAGTAATTTGATGTTTTTCTTTTTTCTTGGGGGGGCATTTCGAGCGCAGCCAACAAGAATCACATTTCCAGCAAATCGAATGGCGTGTTTATCTAAACATGCATATATGTCCTCTTACATACACAGATTCCATAGACGTACCTTTATCAAAAGGCGATCTCTGTTGTGCAAGCATGGCGGTAGTGATTTTGGACACAGAATGAAGGAACATGGGCAAAAAAAGATTGTCACTCGTCAGGAGGCATCATGACAGCACAAAGCACAGGACAGAGAACATGGACTACGTAGAGTACAAGTGAATACACGATGCATTGTAAGCTGCATCACCTTCCCCATTATTCGTCCTTCTCGGCCATGCAACATATGCCCCTACTAACAACAACTAAGCCGCATCCTGATTCCTCAGCGCCCCGACTCCTCAGCATTAGCGTCCCAACCTCCTGCATGCAATACAGTACATCGTATACAAGCATCTACAAAATCCTCACCAAACCCTTCCCCGAGCCGACTAACCAAAGAAAGCCAAAAAAAAAACACCCCTTTCCTAATCCTAAAACTCCAAAAGCCACAGGTAATCCATGCAAGCAAAAACTCGCAACAACGCACAACCATGACGCAAGTGACTTGCTGCATCTCACCAATACCCAGATACCTTTTCCCATCTCCCCTCCTCGCTAATCTCCAAAATGACCGAAAACAAATACGCAGCCACAGCCACGACCACCAAATAAATGGCATACAGTAACCAGTCCATGCAAAAAGACAAGATATGCAAACCTGATCCATGCAAAGGAGGAATTTAGCAAACCAGTCTGCCCAATATAAGCCGTGTCTGTCGTACGGAAAGAAAAGAAAAACCCGAAAAAAAGAGGGGAGAATCTGAGAGCAAACACACAATCTCCAAGTAGGTAGATACTGAAGTAGGACAGACAGACAGACAGACAGACAGACAGAAAGAAAGCCAACCACGCACCACGCATACAGAATGCCGCCATTAAACTAACATACTGCGTCGATCAATCGAGCAGGCCCAAGGGTGCGTATATAGGATATAGGGAAAAGAAAAAGAAGAGCCAAGAACAACCAGTACGGAAGAAAAGAAAAGCCTCTTGAAGAACAAGCCAGAGAAACGAAGAAAAAAAGGCAAGCAAGCAATGCAATGCAATGCAATTCAATGCAAAAAACTAAAAAACACAAGCGAAAATACAAAAACACATCTCGTGTTCAAAACACACTCACCCCATGACTCGAGCTATGCTTCAAAGCAAAAGCAGCCCCACGCCTCGGAATGGGTATCGGCTTCCTCTTCAACACCCCATCCTGGACTTCAATGCTCTTGAAGCGACTGCCCACACTGCCAAGTAGCATCTTCTTCCGGTCCATGCCCCCAAACTGCTTCTGCGCGACAGGTACTTTCGAGGAGCCAACGCGATGCTCATACGACTGCTGCCACAAGCGAAGCGATCTCATGGCTTCATCTGTGACGCAGAGGGACTCCAGATGACTGAAAATGCGATCGCGTCGGATGTCGTCTTCGTTTTCGAGACGTCGTCTGGGGTTGTATGTGATTGTCGTCAATGCAGAAGTGGTATTTGACGGAGCGAGATATGTCAAGTGGTTGCGAGATGATGGCAGGAGGGATTGGTGACCCAGTGCAACTAGCTTCGTCTGCCGCCATTGGCTATCGGCCCGGGACGAATACTGTGAGAGAGAAGAATCGTCGAGGTTCTCGGATAAGAAACGGTCTTGCAATGCCATGAAGCGGCCGCACCAGTACTCTGCACTTTGAGCTGCGTCAATCTGGCTAATGTCAGGTTGAGGACGGGATGCAGCTGAGCGGGGAGTAGCATCGTGAGGTGTGGGTGTGCGAACAGTACTAGCAGACGACAACGGCGACGACGACGACGACAATGTTAAGGCCAGGGGGCTAGATGTGTAGTCGGCTCTCTGAGCAATGGGTGAAGTTTTGCTGGGTGTCATCTTGTTTACGAGACTAAAGGTCCTTGCCGGTGCCAAGCTCGGCCGAGAAAAGGACTTCTTGAGCCCCTGTAAGACCGTCATTGTCCTCGACCGCGGCAATTTACTCTCCTGCTTTAGCGAACTCGTCGGCTTCATATCCATGTCCCTGACTGGATACTGCTTCGCTCCCCAGGGGGCAACATTCTCCTCGTTCTCGACACCGAGAGGACTTGACTGGGCCACTAAGGTATATCGTGAGGGCTGCTTCAGAAGCGACCTCGTCGAGAGGGACAAGAGTGCAGGTCGTCTGCCAAAAGACGGCTTAGAGGCCTTCGTAGCTTGAATATAGGTCACGGCCTTGATATCGGATGCGGCCACAATGGGGCTCGTAGACGGGGCCACCGTGCTCGTGCTCAGAAAACTGGCAGATATGCGCCTCGATCGTCGAGAGGCGACGGATATACTAGTAGCAGGAGTCGACGCGCCGGATTCGCAGTCTTTGATGCTATCGACCAGCTCCAGACCCTCGCTGCGTATCAGATCTGGACCACGGGAAGTTTTGACTGGGCCCTGCGGTGCCGAGATGTTCATAAGTGGTCGTTGTGATGGGCGTTTGGGCATGGTGGAACGCGGCTCACATGCCTGTGAATGTCTCGGTCTACTGCGATTTTCAAGCGCGTGATATTGAAGAAGCAACAGTATTGCAGTGAAACACGAGACGCTGTGTGATATAATAGAGCGTGACGAGTTTCTGTTAGAATGTAGCAGTTGGCCAAAAAGGACAGCAAGAACAATTGTCAGGATCGCTTGATGCATCACACTCAGCCGTGTGAATGTGGATGTGTTGTTTACTTTTCTTTCTTTCCTCTCCTTCTTCTTCTTCTTCTTCTTCTTCTTAACAAGTTCAGCATAAACAACCGACGAAAACGGGATGCCAAGAGGAAATATCTGTTGTTGACAAAACAAATGTGAGGCAGCCGCGCGTTGACCCTGGTTACCGGGAAGGGAGTTGGCCTAGTGAAGCGTAGCCAAGCGAGGGATTCGACAACCTGGGATACATACAAAAGTGCCCGCGGCGCATTTTCGGCCAGGAGTAAACGGCAATGACGGAGCGGTAATATTCTCGGCCGGACACAGATGAATGACCCCAAGCTATTCCCGGATTGAACTGTTGCTCGCTAAAGTTGAAGTGTTGGGCAGGTGGCAAACAGTCGCCGTTGCAGCTGCGCTCTCATTCCTGAGCCGCCATATGCCGTCACCAAGACTGGAAACCGGTGGACCAACAGGAGAGCATCTCGTCTGAGACATGTTCTGGGGCCTGATTGTGTACGTACTTCTTTGTGCGCCTCTATTTTGACTCATCCATTGACATCGCATACCAGTGCCTAACGTTGTGCAGAGTCCATCCCTCAAGTTCATTCCTTGAACTCCGTGTGCTCGTGTCCGCTACCTACTCGTCCCACGCGTCAATCGGAAACTCATAAACAACATCGCCCTCTCCACGCGGAATCTGATGCCCGTTCCTATCCCATAAAGCCCGTTCCACAAACTTGACTCTTCCTTGCCAGTCCACCAGCATCACCGTCTGCCTCTGCGTGCCGTACATGCCTGTCTCAAAGCCAATCGACCCCGGTGCACTCACCTCAGGCTGTTCCGCCTGCAAAATTTCCTCCACGGCTTTCAGAGCCCCCTCATCCTCTGCCCATGCCGTCTTGCCCTTTGCCTGCGCCTCTTTCATCGCCTCCCTGTGCGCCTCGTTGCCCAGCGGGGGCACGAAGATGGTGTGTCTCAGCAGACCAGTCACTTCTTCAAAGGACATGTCTGGATCCGTAGCGGGAAACGTGTCCGTGTCGAGAAGATTGAACAGACTGTTGACCAGATCCTTCTCGCTGGCTTGCTTCTCCACGGCGTCCTGGACGGTGGCGCGAAGCAGATCTGTTCCCTTTTGCACCTTGGGCCACTGAGCTTGCGCATCAAACGTGGTGTTGCTGAGTCCCCAGGTCTCGCCGCGGTGGTGCGCCACGAACGGCACTTCATCGGCATGTCCTGCCCTGTTGCTCACGACGGCGATCCCGGGACTGCTCTTTCTCAGCTTGCCGCAGACCATGGAGAAGCCGCCCACGCCCTTGACACCCCCGTCCTGGACGAGATGGTGCACGCCGTCCTTGACGCTGTCGCCAAGTCCGGCTAGCCAGGCCGTGACCATGCCGCCGCGGGACTTGATACCGTGAATGGGGTGGCTCGCATCGTGTGT
Source organism: Claviceps pazoutovae (assembly GCA_018360065.1). NCBI lineage: Eukaryota > Fungi > Ascomycota > Sordariomycetes > Hypocreales > Clavicipitaceae > Claviceps > Claviceps pazoutovae. Next base: position 23,152 of record SRPO01000104.1, read on the forward strand.
CTTGGCCTCACGATAGTTGGTCAGCACGGCGAAGTGGCCGCTCTTGGTGACGCCCATCCATGTTCCCTTCTCGGCCCGTTGCAGGTCCCTCGACGATAGGACCTCTTGGCCGGTCGCGGGGTGCTTCCACCAGTGTGGCCGGGACGTAGGGCGGATGATGAACTCATCTCTGTTGTCTAAGAGGATTAGCGCATAGTCGGGGTGGGCTGTCGTGAAAAGAACTATGCACATGACGATGTATGTAGGTATGAAAAGGTGAAGAGGCAATGAGTGTGTCACTGTCAGTGAAGGCGGACAGGACGCCTTAGTTAAGGTGGAGGCCAAGCTCGGGTTATGTGCCTAACATACCTACAGTACCTAGGTACCTATGTACCTATTTACTATGTAAAATGGCGTGCCGCGTGAGTACGTGAGCCGCGAGCGATCGAGCCTATGAATCGCGACCGTTGGAACACGCGTACCACGCGCTCTGAAAAGTAATTACCTTCTCATTGGTGAATCCTTATGTCAACGTGAGAGAGCCCGCAGGGTCGCCGAAGGCAAGGAGGGGGAAATCTCCAACTCGGCCTGCATGCTCTTTCCACAGAAGGTTTCATTGGAAGACCTCGACCTCCACAACGCACATTGAGCAACATTTCGGTGCCCATGATGCCAGTTCCCATGGTACAGAAGTCCCACGGATGCACACTTGGAAAGACGGTCACAGCCTACAGACCTCTCGGGCAAGGACTTCACTAGTCTCCGAGGCTTACCTACGTCGTGGTCGTCTCAAGAGTCTGCAAGGCATTTTGTTTCATGGCCCCTTTGACCCGTACGACATCACGACAAAGACGGCTAGCTTATCTCGAGCGTCGCGAGGCACAGGACGCGATGAATGGCCTCAATAACACTGATGTGAACGAAGAGCTCACAAGTCCTGGGATCGACAACGATGAGGACCTCAATGATGCAAGTAGCGAGGACATCTACGGTGCCGATTGAAGAGGCATCACAGGTAAGGCGGATACGAACGAGATGGCAGGTGACATACTTTGATAGAGACAATTTAGAATGGAATTGATTGAGCTGGTGAAAGGAGGCAACACTGCCCTATTCAGACTATTTTATATAGACCAGGTAACTAAGTCAGCCATAAATCCAGTTTATGCAAGACTCTTTTTGAAGAGGGAATCGTGCCTATTCTTCGCCCGGAGCCCCCCTGTGCCTTTGCCATAAACGAAGCGAGCGGTCTAGGTACTCGTCACGGCTACATACATAGGGCCTTGCGGACTTTTGTTTCCCGCTGACTTATTATTACACATCTGATCCATGCCTACAGAGTTTAATTCTTGATTTAGATTACGTCGCAAACTTGCGATGCCGTGCGGCATGCGCAGCCCCATTGTCTTCTTCTCACATATCTAGGCAATGCGCTCGACCCCCTTTGCTATACTGTACATATATGTAGGCGCCTGTACGTGGTGACTTTGCTGGATACTGCCGCATGAGTTGACTCTCCCGGAAAGACGGCAACCTGGAAGAGCGAAGTGCCGGAAGGAGCGGCATTCTAGGTACGTTTGTACATGTAGATGAACGTATTGCAACGTCGAACGAGAGCCAATTTTCCGAATCCAGGATGCCGGTAGCATTTTCTGGGGAGATAGATAGATGTGGGATAGCATGAGGAATTGCTATAATCTGAAAGGATATCCCGGGAGAGCTGGACACAGCCCGGGGGGGGGGCGGCACGCTACAACCCAGATGGGGCGATTGAGGCATGCGGTGCCACTATTCTCCGAGATCGCGAGGTGTAACAGCCTGGGAAGACAAGACAGGGCTTCACGATGAAGTTCTCCCAGAAGACAACCCGAAAATGATGAACAACCCCGGAGACCGGCATCCTTTAGGGTCGATCGATGAATGCAGTACAATGATATTATTTTCCGAGATAGGGATGCATGTTACAATCTGGGTAGGTAGACCATGGAATAATGGTGGTGGGGGAAGCTTCCCCGCAAAGGACCCCAGCAAAGCTCCAAAGGGGTCTGTCACCTTAAATCGTGCTCGGACTTGGCACAGGAAGCGCATGTTCTTTTCATGTATGCATGTACTCCGTACGTGCATGACTCTATTGATAGCAAATTGCAGTAAACACCTATGTATACTACTTCCGCAAATCACAATCTCGCCCTGCTATAGCCCCTGCGGCTGACATGACGCCTGTCCCACCCATCCACCAAGGCCCGGAACTCGCGCTCGATATGCTCATCCACGTTCCGGCCCAGAAGCTCCCTGTTCCATTTGCCGTCAATCCAGGGCATGCTGCTGACACACGATTCTGGATCCTCGGGCACGAAGCGCGCAAAGTCGGCATCTCGGGCTTTTTGGTCTGGGCCTTGGGGGAGGTGGTCCAGCATGCCTGTTAGTCGGGAATGGGAGACGAGGAGCGTGGTGCGCTCGTGCTGGATGTTCTGGTAGGAATGGAGGATTTCTTGAATCTGACACTTCTGAAGGGGTCGGGTTCGGGTTTCTGAACTGTCCGCCTGTGACGTGTCGACTGCTGTGGCTGTCTTGTGCTGTGCGCAGCGGCCGAGGAGCTTGCCGAGGACGAATGCGTCCTCCACAGCTGCGGCGGCACCCTGTGCGAGGTGCGGCATCATGGCGTGCGCGGCATCCCCGATGAGGCCGACACATCCGCGGGACCAGGACGGGAGTATCTGAGCTTGGTAGAGAGGGAAGCGGACCAGCCGGTCTGTCTTGTCGAGCATCTGCAGCAGAAACGGATCCCAGTCTCGGAGCCAGTTCCTGACGGGGCCGATGAGGTCCTCGCCTTGGCGGAAGGAGGCGTTGAAGTTCGTGTCAGTAATGATGATCACCAGATTGAACAGTTTCCCACCCCGAAGAGGGTAGAGCACGGCGTTAGCCCCGGGACCCAGCCACATGCGAATCACGCTGGGATTGGAGACGATGTGCTGCCACGCCGGAGTGGACGCCAATTGCGATTGCTTGAACAATGCGCGATAGGCATATTCTCCCGTCGGGGCTGGTCGCATGGACGGGTGCATGAGCAAGCGTATCCGGGAGTGGATTCCTGTTGATGGGAGTCAGATCTGTTTCTTCTCCGGCCCATCTCCGCACATGTTTTGTTGGGAAATATAAGAATGGGTGAACTTCGCGAGTTTCTTGGACCCCGATAGTACTGACCGTCAGAAGCGATGACCAGATCTGCATTTTTCACATGACCATCTGATAAAGTCACAGAGGGTGCGGAAAAGTCAACATGGCACACTTCACAGCCATACTTGATCACGACACCAGCTTGAGTCGCTTCGTCGCGGAGCAGGCGCATGTAATCTGCACGATGTATCAGACTGCCCCCTTGATAGTCAGCACAAAGAAAAATTGCCACATTGAATGAGCTTAGAGCCCGATGGAGAGACCCCAGAAACAAGGCCAAAAGCAAAAACCAAAACACAAGGCCATCATCTGATTGAAACGTGGGTTCGCATGTAAGTGCACATACAGCCATGGTGCCCCGTAGAGCTCTTCGTAAACACTCAGATCCCTGTCCACAAGCTCCTTGCCGTCGTCGTAGGCCAAATTTTTATACAACGTCGCAGGGTGTTTCACCTGAACTAGCATTTTGTCGAGTAAGCCCAGACAGCGCATGATGGAGGCGGCATTGCAAGGAACTTGTATACCATTGCCTACCTGTGCTTTGTATTAGTTTTCGAGAGAAAAAAGGGGGGGCGGACGATGTCGTCTATCGGAGGAGTAATCATGAAGGAGAGATTTGATGGAGGATTCAAGGGACTGCTTACGTTTTCAAGTTCGAGAGCGGCTGCTCGCTCGAGCACTGTGACGTTGAAATTGGGATACCGAGACAGCGTGACGGCGAGAGTAAGTCCCGATATGCCGGCTCCAACAATGACGACCTCGATCATGGCTTCTTCAAGTTTCGATTATGACGGGAAAGGCTGTCTGTTTGCTTGTCCAAAGGTGTGTAGGAAGAGAAGCAACTTGGGAACAGTCGTAGCTTATGTTCGACATGACTTGTCAGCGTGTTCCATATTGGGCATCCGAGCTTAGACGCGGTGTGCCGTAGGTTCCGTTTCGAACACTAAGCGGATATCGGCGCTCGAATTTTCAAGATACCGCACCGGCGATAAGTGCCCTTGCTGCCGGCTCCTGTATTCGTAGTTTTTTAGTTTTTTTTTGACAGGAATTGACGCCCTGCTTTGTACAAGCACATCGTATTTTATGTACCTTGATGGCAGAGACCACATGGCTGTGCAAGCAACCACAAATCCAAGTCCGTTGCCACCGCATCTTGGGCTACAACAGGTCTCAACATGCCTAAGCCTTGTAACATGCAAAGCTTACAAGCATATGGGAGGGATTGCTGAGTACTTTGCTGTCGGGAACGCGACAACTAACCTGTCCGGGCAGAATGATTGGTAACAAACTCCAGCAGTGCGCTATTTTCGTAACTGTTCGTTCCCCAGGCTCGACAATATGCGCTCGCGATATAGGGAGTGAAGGATCTGAGATGTGTCTCATCTTGTCACTGTTCCGCCCGGCTCTCGTATAATTCCCGTTGGTCTCTCCCGCAAAAAAACGTCGCGATTCAGTCGAGGCCGTGACGAGAAGAAGAGCGTCAGCCTGTTGGGCAGTGTCGCTGCCGAGCTTTGACGTGATGCCGTGTAACCGTGACCCGCACCAGGTTCGCCAAGTAAACCGGTATGAAATCGCCCCTTTGCGGTTTCATAGACGCGTATGGGTGGCAAGACAGAGTAGTGATGATAGGATCTGTGAAGCCTCACCATCAATACATCTCAGTGGTAGGGACGCATTCGACGCCGAGCGTGAACAGCCCGCTGGCGGCCCGTTGGGCAAATCGGATACATACTGGCTCCGTACATTATCAGTATCGTGCCACGGGCTGCAAGTTGCCTGCAACGTCCTGACTCCTGTGCTTTGCGTTTATTAGGTACCTGTTAGATCGGACGAACGACATATTGTTCGGGCGGGGCCTCGCAGGCGTCCCCTGACTTGTATGAGAAGACGCGAGATGCGCGCACTTAAGCAAACAAAAACTGTGTGTACACTGGCGTTGCCCGGCGTTGCTTGGGCTTACACGGCGTTGCATGGCGTTAAGGCGGGTAGGTACATAGTTACAGTATGAAATGAGCCATGTACATCGTATCATAGTTGTGCGCAGCCGCAGCGTGCCGCGTAGTGCACAGTTGGCATTTTGACGAGACGGATTGAACGACGAGTCTGGCGCAGACGTTCCCCATTGCACACTGTCACAACAAAAGAAGGACTCGGAAGACAGTAAACTTTTAAGTTGTTAAGTTCTTGTGGTGGCGGCAGACATCCAAGGGTATCCCTATGACATCCAAGGCTCCAAGTATACGGAGTATGTACTTATCTACATACCTAGGTAAGTATGTACCTACTACATATCATCACAATTCATGTGTGCGTCGTGCGTTTGGGTTTCAGCGCTTATCAGCCCATCTGTCCGTTCCTGGTACATACCTATGCACATGTGCACAACCTTGGGTCTGCAAGATGCAGGAGAAGGAGGAAGGACAAAGGCGGGAAAAGGCCACCGTCGCAATTAACCCCCTGCTCTTCTTAACCCGATTTGAGAGACGCTTCGGAACTTGGCTGTACAGTGCGCAGCACGCAGTTGAGTGTCCCGACTCCCGACTCCCACACGGCCAAACCGGTGTTTATTTCACTTCACGTACGGAGTAGGAGGCATTGTCATTGTGTGTACGGAGTATGTAGGTACATATGTATGTATGTACGGAGCTAGGTATGTACTCCGTATGTTATATGCACATGTACACACAATACGTACCAGTCCCGACTCCCGAGTCCCACCACATTCGCACCGTCCCCGCTGCTTCTTCCACCTTTGCCAAATGTTTGACCCAGTTCTGCTACAGACCACCTACGCGTCAGGCACAGCGGTTTGATTGGGCCGCTGAGAGCCGGGGTTAGGTGCGCAAAACAGGAAAGTGGAATTTCCACTTCAGCCTTGCCTGCCCTTCACGCCTGCTGTAGCCTGTCACACCCTTTTACGCGCATCTCATTTTAAGCGTGAAATGGCCAGCATGCCATTGCTCCGAGGTCCGTGAAAATCCTTCTCTGGTCCTTCTCTGGCCCTCATCATTTCGTTAGAAGCACAAATCGGGATCAAGACAGACCTTGGCTGTCTCGCGAATAAACAAACCGTCAGATGCACCCACGGACGAACAACCACCTCGCGTGCCCTAACGAAACTACATACATACATATGTATATACGTTGTCGCAGCAAGGTGTTTGCTAGCCATCCACCGAAGGCGACAACTTACAAGCTTACGTTTATGTATAATTGGACGCGTTTCCCCTGCGGCTCGTACCTTGCCGGATCTAGGTACGGAAGGAGCTTTCTGAACGCGACGATCAGATGCTCCTGACCAGTGACGACAAGCTCTCGCCAAGTAGCAGGGCGGTATCTACGGTTGTTGCACCTATTCCGACTCGTGCTTATTACTGATCACATCGGGGGAAATTAGACGTGCATGTCTTGTTGAATCTTGACGGGTCTCGTGCGGCGGAATCAAGGTAATATATATACCTATGCACCTCGTTCCGTACATACTTACATACATACTCCGTAGGTACTCCGTACATACCTATACATAGCCGTGTTGCATGATCATCTTTCGGATCAAGCGGGCGCAGAGCGCAGCTCCCAGAGCCGAACCAAACAGCCGGTCCTTGCCACGATTTGCCGCTCAATGGGAGTCGGGACGAACGGGAACAAGACAAGCCCGTTTGGTCCCGTCTGATCAGTACCTTTTAGGTATGTACCTTAGCTGGCACTTGCCTAAAATAAGCATGTATGCACCATACATTAGGTAGGTACAGTTGTCCGTGGATGTACCATGGAGAATATGTGTAGACTTTAGTCTCGGGTCTTCTTGGCGTAGCAATTTGATTCGTAAAACATTGTATTCTGTACAGAGTACCTATTCCGCACATAACTCCCAACTTTACTCAGCAATGAGCATGGAGCAGCTCTCAATTGACATGTGCAAGCGAGGTGTCGTGAGATGCCTGCCTGCCTTGTCCGCCGGAGATACGGAGTACCTCCAGTAGTAGTATTATACGTTGCGCAAAGTCTCCACGGACATCCCCGTTCATTGAGCCACATGTACCTTGCAAGTTGCAGCGAAGCAGGAACCATTTTATGTGGGGCCAGCCTCGGGATGGATCATGGGAGGCAAAAAAGAAAAGGAAAAATGGACGAAGTAGGTACTCCGTAGCTCCGTACGGAGCAAACAACCCAGAAAAATAAAGAGAAGATAAAAGTCCCACGACGTTTGGGTCTCCTCCCTCGGGCCTGCACAATGTGCATTCGCTTTCCCTCAACATTGTAAGAGTCTCTTGGGGCATGGCCAACGTGGCAACAAACAAGGCGCATTCAACGGCCCACCTCATACCGCACCATAGGCCAGATAGGCCAGCCTCGTTGTTTCAAGCCGCCATGGCAACTCGAGGCCCGTCCGTCCGATCTTGGGTGTTGGCCTCTTCATCACGATGTCTAATTGGACGGGTCGTCCAATCGGCCGGGTCAAGATGTTGCAAGGGGAACAGCCCGTAGCAAGAACCCGAGGCCAGGAAAGCAAGGGTTCTACATATGTAGCTGCATCACGCCCTGCACATTTGGCACTAGGTAGGTATGTATGTGTGTACCTAATTGTTCTGATGAATCATGCATATGCGAGTCCAATGCACCACATGTGCAAGTATGTACCTACATACATACCTATATGTACGTTATGTACCGGTTTGTGTATAATCTACCGGCAGCTGCTCGCTCAGCCCTCCGCTTGCCGAATTGTGCCATTCTGCTATGTATCGCGTTATTCAATGCCTGAACACGGGTCTGTTGGGCGCCAGGAGCGGCGTCGAATATAATAATCTACGAGTAACTACGGAGTAATGAGTAGTGTAACGTACTCCGTACATGCGAATCTGCCAAGTTGTCTGTCACTTGTCTGCCAGTTTGTCTCGTGAGTCGTGAGTCGTTGGCCCTGTTGCATTGCTCTCAGCCTCTCCTCTTTGCCCCCTTTGCCCCCTTTGCCCCGCCTTCTCCCCTGCAGGCTGCACCAATGCCCCTGGCGCCCCTTGTGTACATTGCATGTACATTGCATGTACATACTCCGTACAGATGTACAATTGGGGCCCTCGCCGCTTCGTCGCCCTCGGACCCACCAAGTGCCAAGTCTGGTTCCCGATTCCCCAAGAAATCAACTGCAAGCCCGTTCCAGTGCCGGCACATCGCTAACATTAGCGCTGCATTGCCTGTGCGTGTTCCCCATTGACGTACCTGTTGCAGCCGCCATGTCAGTTCCTTGCAGCTCGCTCCGGCGGCACGCGCCACACTCATTCCCCTGGGCCTCCCTCGATTTCCCCCCAAACGAAGTCTTCATCACACAATTGAGTCTCCGTACTTTGCCTGATGCAATTTTCTTCTTCTTCACTCCACCTCACATTCACTCGACTACGCTTCACAATTCGTCTGCGATACTTGGCCTCTACCGTCGATTTACACGACTGTCCATCTCTCTGCCATTGTCCCCCGCCGAGCATGAGCAGTTCCCCCGACGGCTGAGACATTCACTCCCTCCTTCATCCATCGTTTCCCGTTCCGGACCTACAGTGAGACCGTCCCTGTACGCACAACCCACAACCCACAGTTCTTCTCTTCATCTGGAATCCTCCTTCTGTGATCTCCGTCCCACGCTCGACTACTACATACATACTTTTTATCCTTCTGCTCGGCCCGCAACGAAGCAGATTGCTTGCATACGTACGCCAACTCGTTTCTGTGAACGGCAGTTTATAGCGTCCTCATTCTCGTCTTCCTAGTTTCACCCTGTGGCATCGACGCCGACTACAAGAGAAGATATCCTCTTCAGCGCTGCACCCGTCGTTACGCGCTGTCTATGACGCGTCGCATTGGTGTCTGGTCAATCCTCTGATTGATATAGAAATTTGGGAACCGCAGTGAACGGTACCAACACTGGCGCCATCCTATCTGACAACCTGGACTTGACCTGCAAACGAAAGATTTGGTATATTGCCACAGGTATGTGCCATGATACGACTGCCCACAATGTTCACACATAGCAGACTCTGTCTTTCTACGAGACGGTCACCATCGCACTCCTTTGCACGAGAACCATTGGGCGTTCTTCATGTCCCCATCACGAGAATTACTTGCTCCCATAGTTGAAGTTACTGACCTAATGCCCACCATTCGCTAGTACATCATCACTGCACCTTTCAAACGGTTCGACCTCGATGACTCCAGAAGGTCCAAAGTGAATAACAAGCCGGGGTAAAGGCAAGAGGAATATAGGGAAAAAGTAGACTGCTCACATACGAACCCCTGCTGTCAGTCTCTGTGGCACCTTGCCACTTCCACAAGTTTTGACTCGCACTATACGCGGCAGGCTTTCGAGATGAACCGGTTTCGCACCAAGAAGAAGGCCAGGGATGATGCCTCTTTAGGCGGGCGCCCTTCGATTGATGCTGAGCCTTCTGGCCCTTTCAGGATGTTTGGGAAAAAGAAGACACAAGACGACGAACCAAAGCCAGAAGTTGACCTGGCTGCAGCTCTTCCCTCCAGTGATGACTTTCGCACGAGCTTGCTTATGACCGGACTTTCAGCACGCTTCTCCATGCTTCGTGAGCAAGACGACCCCAACAGTAAGCTCGGAAAAGCCAGCGACGACAGCGTCCTGCACCCAAATCGGCAGTCAAAAATGGGAGGATACGGCGGCCTAGGTAGCGGCCTAGACGACATTGCCGAAATCGAATCGCTCAGAGCCCCGCAGATGGGGCGCTTCGACGCCTATCAATCAGACGATGCTTCGTCTACGACCGGTAGCGTAATGAGCCGTGCCAAGCCCAACGAGGGCAATAATCTATTTGGTGGCCGGCAGAAGATATACAAGTTGACTGCTGGATCGAGGGCCGGTATGTCTGGTAGGGCACTGTACGAGGATGATGTAGCGCAATCTTCTTTTCAACGCTGGAGGCAAGCAGAGAAAGAGAAGAATGCGGCCGCGGCCACGGTCGAGCATCACAACGGCGCCTTTGAGGCAGAAACCCCGCTCGATTATAATGTGCGACGAGAAACGAGCTCTACGACATCCTCGGCGCCTTCCATTGCCCGCAACTCCACGGCGGCGACTTCCATCACGTCTCAACCATCTTCCATCAAAGACACACACTCTGGCATGTCTCTGCCCGGGCTGGAGCGTAATGTTACCCGGACTCGGAGGCTCTATGAACAAGGACTGACCCAAGACCTTCACGACCACCAGTCGTCATCGTTGTCTCGAATGGACACCTTATCTAAACAGGGATCGTTTGGTACCAAATCACCAGACCCGACTTCCGCCGTCCCTTCGCCCACCACCAGCACTTTTGGTGATCGAGTCGCAGATCGCCGCACAGTCATCTCGAAAGCAAGCGCTCCCAACTTGCGTTCTTTCAGCCCCCATACCCTTAGTTCTTCTCAGACGAGCCCCGCGGAGTCTGCCATGAGCAAGTTCTCGAGATCAGACCAGAAGTCGAACTTTGGATCAACACCACCTCTCAGCCCTCCCATCAGTGAGACCGAGGAACCTTCCGCACTCGCTACCCAGGTGGGCGATCGTGGAAAGGCCACGGCATTGGGGGTATTGAATCGGCCGTCGATGCAGTATGACGAGACTCGATACGCCCAAAGGCAACGCCAGCTACAACAAGGCCGAGAGACGCCCACGCTAAGAAATGCTTCGGGTCCAGCGACTTCGTCGACTCCATCCATGCGGCAAAGATCTAGGTCGTCTTCGGCGCAGAGGACTATGACTGAGAGGACTGGCCCTCCAAAGGCTCCGTTGCCCACCATTCCAGTCAATATTGCAGCTCAAATGGAAGTTCCTGACAGCACTGTCTTTGATGACAGTGACCATCCTTTGGTGACGAAGAGCAAACGACCCGACTTGTCTGTCATTCCGCCTCAACTCACGATCAAGCGGCCTGACGACCAAGATCACCCTGCGTTTCGCAAATCCGCACTTCCAACTCCTCTCATCTTGAGCTCACCCAAAAGTCCGGACAGCCAAGGCTTTCCCACAGCCACCGCCGCTCAGTCTGCGCCGCCGGAGGACTCGCCGACATTGGGCCCCAATGGCGGTCTTAGCGTGAGTGGTATGGTACGGCATCACCTACGAAACTATAGTGGAGCTTCATCGATGTATGGTGCCGCCAGCCACGAGACGGAACCGGATGAGAAAGAAAGACTGGGTGACTTGTCTCGCAAAAGCAGTGTCGAGATGAAGACTGATGATGGTGGCGATGGTGGCGATGGTGGCGATGGTGGTGATGGCGGTGATGACGGTGATGACGGTGATGTTGACCGTGACGAATTTGCGCAACACTTGGCGGACGGTGCCCGGCGTGTACGTGAACGGCTCAATACGTACGTTGAGTCGGACAATGATCACTCTGCTCCCCCGACACCTCCACAATCGGAACAGAACAAAGATTTCAATCCTCCCAAATCAAGTGGTTTCCCAACGTTGATACCAAAGTCAAGTCGAGGCGCACTCTTCGACAGAAGCGAAAAAGACCGGGGTCGTGCGATGGGGCTGAAGAGCACTGGCAGCCATCACGGCTATACAGGTGGTCGTGGACCCTCACCTCGCAATGCATCCAGCAGCCGCGGCCCTTCACGGAATCGAGCCGAGACGATCGACCAAGGCGAGATTGGCACGGCCTTGGCAGGCGAGAACATGCACGTCGGGCTAAAGGCGTTTCGTCAGGCACGTCGAGAACTGCAACGGATGAAGGAAGCCGAGGTGCAGAACCACCATGAGCAGAGGTCAAGTCCTAGCCAGGAACGTGCTGCATACAGTCGGACTCCGTCTTACGAGAATGGGCCCCCGCCAGCTCTCTTCAACCGCATGCCCCGCGGGGACGATCAACTAGCGTACGGTGGTCGTTCTCGAGCAGCGTCGCGAGCCGCGTCGGAGCGAGATCGAAGTGGCTCGGAGGCCAGCAATGGCGCATGCAACTTCAGTCGAGGTCCTAGACTTCGTAACGGTTCATTGACATATGACGAGCATTTCGTGAAAGCGGGCGCCAGTGGCGTTGCTGGCCCAGAGGTCCAACGGCCAATTTTGGAGTCTCCGAGTAGGTCGCATACACCTTATATGGCCAATGGACAGCCGCCTGCGGCAATGGTTATGAGCCCTGGCTCCCATGGCCCTCACGCTCACGGCCCTCACGGCCCTCACGGCCCTCACGGCCCTCACGCTCCTCACGCCCATCACGCCTATCACGCCGGCCCTCACGGGCTTCATGGCCCCCCAGGCGTCGGCGGGCGTGGCGAACCAGGTGGTCGGTACTTCGCACCTCGTATGCAGAGTCCTACGCCCCACGATGCTCATCATTATGGCCGAAGCCGCAACGGCAGCTTGATAGGTACAGCTGCGTCTAGTCCCAACTTGCACGCCATTGCCTCAATGGCCTCACCCCCTCCTCTGCCGCCCATAAACCCTCGCCGGAAGAATGGTATGCCACGATCCGGCGAAGAAGGTTCTGGCGCTGTATCTCCTAGCAACCCATTTGGCTTGTCGGATGGATACACTGGAGACGACGATACTGCCGGCGATCAATATCGAAGGGCCAGAAGTGCCCACGGGCAGATGCGATATAACTCATCGGCGGCCGTGCGGCCACCCATTCCCCATTCCAATATTTCCAGTGCCAGCATGCCCGGCGGCATGATCTAAAATTGTCACAATTCAGTGGGAATCTGCTGAGCCATTGGGTCCAAATGCGCAGTAATCAAGCATCCAAGGGTTAGTATGCTGCACGGCGTATTGCTTCATCCTGGCCAGGAACCCAAGAGAACCAGTGCGAATGAATGACGGCCTTTGTTGCAAATTTGAACTCAATAAGCGATGACTGAGTCGGGCGGCCAAGCAGATGGCTTGTGGCCCCTCTGCGACTCTCAGGCTCTTGTTTTCATCCCTTTCATCCCTTTCTTCTTTTTCTTCTTCTTCTCTTCTCCCCCCCTCCTCTTCTTCTCTTTCTCTGCCTCTTCCCTCTTCTATTCCTCTTCCTTCCCCTTCTCCTTCTTCTTCCTCACATTGTTCCTTTCTATAAGACGACTTTGACTGTAAATTACGTGGAAACAATGTACAATCTCGTCATGCTGCGTAGCTTTGCCTGTATCTATTTCCATTGATTCTTCTTTGTCAATGTCACGTTTGATTGATTTGCTATGTGTTCTTTTATACTATTTTCTTTGTTTGTCTGTTCACTTCTTACTCTTGATCGCCATTGTTTCCCAAATATCTTGACCGAATAGCCACTCGAGTCCCGGTCTCTGCTTCCCCGTCGGCTATGCGGCGATTTGGGCGTCTCAAAGAAGATCAGGCTGGACTCTTGATCTCATGCTTCTTTCTCGTGTACTCATTTCGCGCAAGCGGTCTCGCATGGAAGAGAAGGCAAAGAATAGGGCAGAACAGGGAGGAGGCATGATGGAGGAGTGGACAAAGGCGCAATGTTGTTGAAACTTGTGGGATCACCATCACCAGCCAATCGCGTATAACGGCTTTACGAACGGATATACAGGTGAAGAACAGGGGTGCCGCTTACAGTGGATGTATCAATAGGGCGGGCAATGTGATGTTTAGTTGCCAAATGGTGTCTGCGTGTGTGTGTCTGTCCTACAAGTGCATGTTTTGACCGTCCCTGCCTGAATTCGCAAGTCTAGGGGGGAACTCAAGTACCGACTCATGATGGGCCAGAAGAGTGACGGCAACATTGTTGTGGTGCATTAGCTGGTGCAGTGGCGCACATGCTCGTCAGCATCAACCCACGAGTGACTACATACACCCTTCAACACGCTACACCGCCACCACTATTTCATCACCGCCATGATACTCTCCCGATGGCTACAGTCAGCCGTCTCTGGTAAGTCACTGATCCATAGGTGAAGAAGGTACGGGGAAATCATGTATTATCTGTGATATAGAGGAGATAGGCTTGGGGGGTGGACAGCGGCTGGCGTTTGTGGGATTCTCGGAGACACGCTGCAGGTGCCAGGGAGCGAGAAGACACAACTTGTACAGTAGTACATAGATGAACTACGTAGGATAGCTTAATTTACTGCTTTGTTTATTCTCTTTAGAACACATGATGCGTATCAACCCCTTGTCCCCAAACCGTCTGTTTGCGCAATCTCTTTCGTGCCTTTTCCCCCTAGGCTTCTCTGAAGGAATAGGTAATGGACCAGTACCTGTCCATGCACATGTGGTGTCCGCAAAGAGCTTTCAGCCCGCACAAGCTACATCAAGAATCCAGAGATTCGTCTTTCAGGGCTGGAAAAAGCCCTGTAACCTGAGCGAGAGGATTCTACATCTACTGTAGCAATGCCCGACTCGGTTCGCGGCGCGGCTTGTATAGCAGCAAGTTCGTACTGTGGGACCAGAACAGAACGAACGGTGGTGAGATGGACAAATAAAAGAGGTGACAGGTTAGAGGGGAGCTAGGGGAAAAGGAGGCGAAGAAGAAGAAGAAGAGGAGGAGGAGACCAATAATACAAGGAGAAAGAAAAGTACATAGAAGATGCGACGCATAAAGCTCAGAGGGTGCAAGTTTGGAGATCCCCGCCGATAAGGAAGTCGCTCGCGCCGTCGACGAATCCTAGACCCTGGTCGTTGAATTTTTGAGCAAGTTCGAAAAGGGAACAAGAGAACCGCAATCTTGCAGCCCGATTTCGCAGTCTTTTCGGTAGAAGGATATATAAAGAGGAGCGAAGAGCATCATAGAGATATAGCTGTTGTATCATAGTCGGAGACATCCGATGCACCAAGAGACAGAGTCGCGACTCGCAAGGTATCGTTTTGTTGTTTTAGTACTTCGTCATCCTTTGTGTTTGTTGTCATAGGAACAGAAGCACGATATGATGATAAGCTTCTATTTCTGCTGTAGCATCATGGCTGGTGAAGCACTGAAGACTCAAGAGAGCTCAATGCATCCATTTTCTTTCTCGCTCTGACTTTACGAGATGGGGCAGTCTTTGCATTGTTCGTGCCCGCAGGCGCTGCACTTGGTGCTGATGACAATCATGCCACCGCATTTACAGCAATATTCATAGGCAGGCATGTCGTCGGTTATTTTTTTATTTTTTTGGGTTCCCTTTCAGTATGCTTCTTTCTGTTTTCCTGGTGGCAGGTTGTCTTTGTGGAGGTTTTCTGTTTGTGAGTTGGCGAGTTTGAACTTTGAACGTGGAGTTTGGGCGGATGAGGAGTGAATTGTGTGCTTCATAAGTGTCGTGGGCAGTGTTGGTGACTTGAGACGGGAAAAGAAACTGATAGGCGTGGAGTTCGGATGTGATTTGATGTTGTTGTGATTTTGGTGCCTGTCTTTGGCCTGATGTAATGTGGTGTGATGTTGTTGTGTTTCAACTTGTGCCAAGTCAAGTCATGTGTTAAGAGCACAATCAGGCCACTTGGTCCTGTACAATCTCTACGAGGAAAGAGCGCAATATTTATAAAGCACGAGGGCCCGGAGGACAGCATTTGGGAAGGAGAGAGGTGGCGTTGGATGTCTTGACCTTGCCAGCGGCGCCTGTTTTTTTTCTTTTTTCCTTTTTTTTTTCCTTTTCACTTTTTGCTTTTCCCGGTCAAATGCCTAGGTACCCCGTGCAGACTGTGACTTTTGCGGATGGACGCCAGAGAGCCGCGTATCTACAATGTCACTTTAGTATTTACCAGCTGTCGCAGACAAATCGGACGATAGACGACAGTGTACGGAGTAGGTGGCAGCCACTAAATTACGGTCACCAGACAGGCGCAGCGTTGCGATAAAGGCATAATCAGGAATGGCATGACGTGTTTTGATCTGTCAAAGGTTGGGCCTGGCCTCTGGTTGGCCATTTCAGACGAGACCAACAAGTACTCCATTAGGTAAGAGACGGACTGCACGTGCTCTTGGCACTTGAAGGAAGCAGATGCATACATACCTACATACATGCATATTGTACATTACTACATACATATCGGCAAAGGAGGCCAACGAGTCACGACTCCAAGACGACGCCGTCCCATTGCTCCCGCTGATCCGACGACGCCATCGTATGCGCACGGATGGGGATGAGTCGCGCTTGTCGCAGATGAGGAAAGAAGCCGCATTCTAAATCCACGCCCACGTGCGCGCAGAAAGAAAATGCGTATGTACCAACCTACCTAGTAGGTACTACATTCCATAATGCCTGCAGCCTGGGGTCCGGGGTTGGAATGCACAAGTCAGCTTGGGCCAAGCCTCGCTGATGTTAGTTTTCGAGGCTGACTGCCTCTTCAACAGCCAAGGCACTATTTTGCGTACTTCGGCCTCACTGTGAAAAGTGGCAAGACGAGACGTTTTTCAGCTCGTGATGAGCCGTAGCAGGCCTCGGCCGCGCACTATATGATCCATGGCTCCTCCATCATCACCGACGTTGTGTGTTTCTTGCTACTCTGCCCTTCGTTTGGACGGTTGGGCTAGAGACCGGAGAAGGATCGGGAGCATATTGCTCCAGCTCAGAAAATGGTATCCATGCCCTGTAGCTAGTGCAAAGCCTCATGTTCGGCGACTACTGATCTGCAAGACACTTTCAACTAATGCCATACAACGCAGAGAATTCCACTCCGACAAGCACAGCCCGTCTCAGACGATGCAGCTCCCCCGGCTTCAGCAGCCGTCCAACTGCACCCGGCGCCCACCAAACAGGCTCTGCTCGTCAAAGTAGTGACGCCCAATGCGCCGATATGCCACGTGGACCATGTCCCCTGCGACATTGTCCTTGTCCTTGACGTTTCGACCAGCATGCGAGATGATGCGCCCGTGCCTGGAGATTCAGAACCCACCGGCCTGAGTGTCATGGACTTGATCAAGCATGCCGCTCTCACCATCCTCCAAACACTCACTCCAGGCGACCGGCTGGGCATTGTGATCTTCGGGACGAGGTCAACGGTTCTTCAGTCTTTGCTGTATATGAACGAGGGGAACAAGAAAACGGCCGGTGCAAAGATCAAGGGCCTCCGACCGAGCGGGAGCACGAATCTCTGGCACGGTATCCAGAATGGGATCCGGGTGTTTGACGAGTCGCTGGACAATGGAAATGTTCGTGCCATGTTGGTCCTGACAGACGGCATGCCGAACCATGGGTGAGAATTTTGATCTCTTTTACCTGAGCTCTCATACTCAGATCCGATTTCATCTTCTCTCCACTTCGCTTACTCATTTCGATCAATTCGAGGCATCTAACGTAAACAAGGTGCCCCCAGCAAGGCTACATCCCGAAGCTGAAAGCCATGCAGCCCCTTCCCGCCACCCTCGACACATTCTGCTTCGGCTATGGCGTGAGATCAGGACTGCTCAAGTCTCTGGCAGAGTTTGGTCACGGAAACTATGCCTTCATTCCTGACGCTGGCATGATCGGGACTATATTTATACACGCCATGGCCAACTTGCAGGCGACTTTTGCCACGGAGGCCTCCCTGAGCCTGATGTACTCGCCCTCGATCCAGGTAACAGAAGTAGGAGAGACGACGGTTGTGAAGCAGCGACCCCGGAAGACGGCCTTGGAGAAGGGCACTCGCGTAGTGCTGCAGATTCATCTAGGAAATGTGCATTTTGGTCAAACCAGAGACCTCTTTCTGCGCTTCAAGCAAGCGCCGTTCGAGACAGGATCCGCGGCGGCCGGAGGTGCGGCAGAAGCGAATTCCACCGTGACAGCCACGCTCTCGTACCGAAAAAGCAAACTCGACTCCATCGGCAGTAAACGCACTCCCGAAGCACCCATAGTCATCAGCACACAAGCCAACATCCTGCAAGCATCAAAGAGCCTCAGCACCGCCGAGCTCGCCTACCACGAGTCCAGAGCCGAAATCTGCCGCTTCTTGTCTTCCCTGTTCCCTCTAGGACCTGACGGCGAGCATCACGCCGACCTCACAAAGTGCGAGTCCTACAAGAGGACTCTAGCTGAGCTAGTAGCCAACATACCAGCTCAGCACTTTCGCGACGCAAGAAACATCTCCCTCATGCAGGATCTCAATGGGCCGTCCCCCCACGGACAAATCTCCCTGGCCATCAACAACACAGCCCATCTCTACAAATGGGGCATCCACTACCTCCCGTCCTACATGAATGCCCACTCGCGACAGATATGTAATTCCTTCAAGGACCCGGGGCCTTTGCAGTATGGCGCGGAGAGTCCACTATTCATCTCATGCCGGGATAGTCTAAACAATGCTTTTGACAGTTTGCCACCACCAACGGGCTACGACCAACCATCCTTCAACTCTTCTTCGTCTTTGTACACTTCTTCTTCTTCTACTACTACTACTACTACTACCACTACTTCATTCTCGCCATCGTCAGCCCATAGATGCTCCTCATCTACCGCACCACGCGAACACCGTCCACCGCCAACCCCCCTCGCCATGCCCATGAGTCGCTACCGCAACCCCGCAGGTGTTTGCTTTGCAGAGAACACACCCGTCGAGCTCGCCTCCGGTCGCACGGTACCTATTCGACTCCTCCGCCGGGGTACCAAGGTGCGCACTCCGACCGGTGTGCGCCAAGTCGCCATGGCGCTGCGAATGGCTGTGCAGGACGAGACGCTGTGTTGTGTGGTATACGGTGTATCAGGAGATAGCTTGCTTGTCACGCCGTGGCATCCAATCTCGCTTGATGGGGGCGCGGCGTGGATGTTTCCGGGACTGTTGGTCGGCAATGATGTGTATGTGGTTGAGTATACTGGATGGGTGTACTCGGTGATGTTGCAGCCGGATGGGAATGCTACGTCGCATGCTATTCGTGTGGGGAGGAGCGAGAGCGATGGCGTCTGGGGCGTTACACTGGGACATGGTATTGTGAGGGGTCGTGATGTGAGAGCGCATTGCTTTTTGGGGGATTACGGTGCCGTGGGAAGGAGTTTGGCTGGGTTGGGGGAGGATAAGTTTGGGGTGGTGGAGGGGAAGGGGGTAAGGAATGGGAGGGGGTTGGTTTGTGGGTTTGGTGTTGTTGGAGGTGAATGCGAGAATATGTGAATACTCGAAGCTGAAGTTGGCTTTCATATCGTATCCGGTGCTGGCTCAGTGGGATCCCGAGAGGGACACAGTGGTGGAAACGGACTCCTCAGGGGAGGCGCTGGGTGGCTGCCTGTCGCAGTACGGCGACAAGGGCGTCCTGGCTCGACTTACGGCGGCGCAGCGGAATTATACGATGCACGATAAGGAGTTGTTAAGCAACATCTCATGGAGGTTCGGGGTGCTGCCCGTCCTTTTACGATACTGACGAACCACAAGATCCTGGAGTACTTCACGGCTCCGAGGGAGATGTCGGAGCGACAGGCCCGCTGGGCGGAGGTCCTCGCCCTATTCAATTACCACCTTCGGTACCGCCCCGGATCTCAGGCGGACCGACCTGACGCTCTCTCGAGGCGGGAGCAGAACGAAAGCGATGTTCAGGTGGTGGAACGACGTCTCCGTGTGTCACACGGTACACCCGATCGATGCGCAAGACGACAGCGACGAGGACGAGGACGAGGACCCCACAGATGTCAGCGTCAGTACAGAGGAGGTAGACGGTTCCGCCACGGGACCACAAGTTGAGGGCGAGGCTGCCGGTGAGTCGCAGGTTGGGGGAGAGACTACCGGGAAGCCGAGGATCGGGGGCGCGGAGGAGCACCTGCAGGAGCTTTAGGACTTGAAGGTGGCGTCCGACGAGACGTATGAGCAGAAACGAAACTTCCCATTATCGGCCGCAACGAGGACACAGATCGCGGAGTGCACTCGGGATGCCCACGGCGCTCTTCAGTTCCGAGGCCGCATATGGGCGCTCAAGTATGAGCCGCTTACGACGACGCATGTACAACGGGTTCACGAATCGGTAATGTTAGGACACCCAGGCAAGATCATGCTTGTGGTGTGAGTGTGTCTATAAATGCAAACATATACCGCTAGGGGTTTGTCGTCGACGAGCAGCATTCTTTCTGTTGAAAAATCGGGAAGGACTCGCTATGGAGTGTTTGAAAAAATGTGTGAGAACGCGACCTTCCGGGCACTACGCAGAGACTACCATTGGGAGATGTAGCACCTGTGTGTAAATTGCTTAGTGCTAAATGTGATGATGACCGATGTAGATATGTAGGAGTTCAAAGACATGGAATTATATGGGCCTCATGTGATCCCGGTCCCCAGGTCAGAGTCCAGACCTGCCACGAGTCTCAGTCCATACATAGCCTGACCTTCCTTGTACAGTGTACTGTGTCAGTGTGTCCCCGTGTCCTCGCAGCAGGCACGCGTCCTGCCAATCGTCGACGCCTTTTACCAGACAACGATGGCATCAGCACTCGCTCGCAGCCTGTCATGTAATCCTTCAAAGTCTAGACTCAAGTAGTTGTAGGCTAGAGGTTGTTACATAGCTACTTCTTGCGAGATCTTAGATGGATGATGCGGATACTGTATACATAGGGAGATGTGTGGGCAATTTTTGGTGACCTCGCTTCAATTGCAAATGTATTCGGATGTCGATAGCCAGCTGCCAAATCTCAAATCTGGCCCCGGCCGCCCGAGAAAGCTGTGTTACTTGTATGATCTCGAGCCAAAGTATTCACTGAGTGACAATGGACATGTCACATACGTGCGTGTACACATGGCCCGCCTGGGGCTTGGAGACATTCCACCCCGGAGATGGCGAGCGACCGCCCTGGAGACATTCCAATTCCCAAGATGCCAGATGGCGAGCGACTGTCGGAGTTGGCAGCTCACCCGAGTCCGTCAACGGTCAGACTCATCGGAGATGGCTACTCATCCGGCGTACGATAGGATATTCGAGGCCACTCTGCGCGCCTGGTGTGCGAGTCACAGGATATGGCCTTAATGAACAGCGGCAACATACCGAGCAGTAATTACTACTATGTAGTATCTCTGGGACCTTGATATTAGCTTCTCCGAGCATTAGCACTGCAAGCTATTGTAGGCGCGTCACATAAGAAAAGTTGGAAAATTGGGACTGGTCTCCATTTGTGGGTTGAACTTGCACCCAAGGCCGATTAGGTACTTGCAGATAATTGATCTCGTCGCGGCGCGCCAAAGAATATCAACCTCGGGAAGCCAGGGTCTTTAGGGCCCAGCCTCTTTACTCGTTTCGCTCAAAATAAATAAGGCGCGTTGATCGACAGGAGCTCTGTTCCCAACCTTCATGAGATCTGGAAATCTCTGGAAAAAGGCAACATGCCAGGATGCATTAATAGGTCTTAAGTCTCCTCGGGCAGCGGCGATGGACGCCGCCTGGTCTCTGATCTCCCGATTCGTTGGAGGAGAGCCCAAGGCGGCTTGGGCTAAAAACCAAGCTTTTAATTGGATGTCCTCTGACTTTGAAAGCCGCCCATGCTCGGGCCGTATTGCTTTAAAATTCAGTTTTCTCAATCTGTCGGAAAGGGTCGAGTAAGGGATTCCGTATGTGGTTGCAGTTTCCCGCACAGGTTCGCCCAACTCAACGGCTTGAATTGCATTTTGCATATCTTCTTCGGTATATTCTCCCATGCCGGCTCGAGTAATTTGTTATTTCGAGTAGAAAATAGAACAAGATATCCCGCGAGAAAAGGGTGGGGTAATCGTTATGGAAATGCCAAATGGTGCTATTGAAGGTAAGAGATTTGCTCGGGGTGTAAGGTGTAGAAGCCACGATTTGGACTGTGTACATCGAGTTTCCTTGGCCCAAGAAGAGCGAGGAGTGAATATACAAGAGAAAAAAAACGTCTATATACCTCACGTTTTGAAGCATTCACGTGCCGCAAACGTGCCCCGAGGGCGAGCGATACGTTGCGGATACCCGGGGACGGCTGCCGCTTCATCAAACGCCCGTCGCCAGTTTTTTTGTCCATGTGGCATGTCTTGGCACTGTTTACTAAGACGAATGTATGGTTACAGCCGTGTAACCTCCCCAAACGAGAAGAAAAAGAAAGTCAAAAATAAGGCCCCGGCCCGTGGGCCGTTTGTAGGACCAGGGAATTGTGGCCTTGTTTCCATCTCATTGTCAGACGAGTACTACATAGGTACAGTCTGTGCAACGGTGCTATGCTGAAAGCGTGATGATGGTGGAACAAAAAGTCATCAACTCATCTAGCCGCCGTTTGTGCAGTACACTGCCACGAGCTCGGAGTCACGGGGATACTCGTCTGAATCAGACAGACCCGAAAGCCGACTTCCAAAAACGGAAGACGAGTAAAAAGCAAACAGCTGCAATGCACAAAGAGGCGAGATGAGGCAATTTCACAGCTGGGACGCCTTGCAATGCGCCTTGTCCGCTCAAGGGGATGCCCCTCAGCGCAAGAAATTGTACGATATGACGTGGTGCTGTGCGGAGAATTTGGAAGAATTGGGGCACGATTTCTTCCCCTCAACACGTGGTGCGCTGGTCGTTCCACGCCAGTTCGTACAGCGCAGCTCAGGCGGTGGAAGCCATGCCGTGATACTGGTTGTTGGGTTTAGGATGAACTGTATGGTAGCAAGTCGTCTCCGCGTCGTGCTCGGCGAGAGGCGTTGGATCCACCAGCGGCTCCACCCGAAAGCTTGTCGGTGATGAGTCAATGGACAATGCTCTGGCAATAAGCGCGCGCATACGAGATGTTGAAAGGGACAACTTCTTCAAGAGTCGGACGCATTGCACGGGTCGACGTGTCCAAGCGTTCAACCCGTTGTATTTCCGTGTTTGTGCACTCTCCCCTTTCCTCTCATCCCTGCGTTGCCCGGCAGCTAGGGAACCGCGGCAATCCGCTCTCTAGACTCTTTTGGGTCGATACCGCGGGGCCACGGCCGGCTGCCCGAGAAAGTGGGGGCCACGATCGCCAGGGTCCAAGAGTCAAGGTCCCTGCGGAGTCATTGTGTAGAGTACAGCAGAAAAACACCAATGAATATGGACAAGCCGACGCGAGATGGTCCGCAACAAGGCAGAATCATGTAGCAGGGATGGCCTGGCGGGCTTCTCAGACACACCCATGCACATGCATTCCTATGTACGTAGGCGCGCAGTGAACACCATTGACCAAATCACTGCCAGGTGGTCTCTTGCAAGAAATCTTCTTGTTAGCCCATCCTCTAAGTGAGAGTTGGCGTGATTAGGCGACATTCAAACGTACCATGACTGCTGTCTTTCATTGTCCAAGCTCGCAATTCCCTGGGATCCTGGATCGGAGGTCCACGGCCCCGAGGTCGATAGCCAGTACAGGCATCATCATCTTCTTGCTATGCCGGTGCTGGTATAAATACAGACGGATACCCTTCGTTTTTCTCTTCCATCTTCCTAAGCTCATCAACAGTTCTTTCACAACACTCCACTGAAGTTTGCGGTATCACGATTCACTTACATCATCTATTTTACCAACACATCGTCTTCGGTATCGACTCATCAAGTCGACGCCTCGCTTTTTGGACCTCGAATTCGACACCCAGCGCCCACAGCCCTCATACCCGGTGACTCTTTGAGAACCACCACCTGACAACATGTGCTACACCAATCTGCAAATGTATGTCTATCCGGACGGATACCAACAGACGTTCGCGAGTTCGCATCTCTGCCCAGCTTCCATCGAGGGGCAATTGTGTCCGCGTCACAACTTCGTGACCCTAGCACCTATGCGTGTGCCATTTGCGAACCAGGTTCCGCAAGCCTTCAGAAACCCAGCGAGCGGCTACTCAGCGCCCTTCATGGGGCAGTTCCCCCCGGCTCCTCCCTACAACCCTCATGTGTACCCCCCGTCGCCTCCACACAATCCTCATTCTTCATCTTCCGGCCCTCGTCACTCGCCTGATGAAAAGTTTACATCTTCAAAATATTCACCCAAAGAAGATGCAAAACCTCGGCAGTCTACGCCTTGTCGACCGACGGCAGGGGAGAAGCGAAGTCATCGCCGACGTGACAAGGCAAGGATTGTCATCGACATTGACGTGCCGGACGACAGCTCCTATGAGGAGCAACCAGCCGAGGGCAAGAGACATCATAACCACTGCGACAACTGCAACCACCACAGCCACTCTGGCGATGACAAGGTGCCCCACCGACGCCGTAGTCAACGCTATGAGCCCGAACAGCCGAAACCTCCCCCTACACCCGGTTCGTCCCCGCCACCGTTTCACTCTAGTTCCTCGAATGAGGCGAAGGAGGCACAATATCGACAGGAGATAGACGAGCTCCGGGAGACTGTGAGACGGCTCGAAAAAGAGATGAGAGAGGAGAGGGAGCGGGAGGCGCAGCGTCGTCGCTCGGAAGAGCGCTCGTCAAGACCGAGACGGAGGACTACGGCGGGAGGTTGTGATTGTGATGGCTACTATCAGAACGGCAATTATGGGTAGTACTGAGGTGGTGAAAGGCCGTGTGCTGTAGTGGGTTATGCTGTATGTATTCTTGAAACAGGGTTGCAATGAATTGCGTAATAATATCTCCTGTCGATCGTCAAGCTTGGCAATCTCGTATTGGCCCTCGCGATCGCGGTACGAAGCTTAGCCAAGCAGGCATCTTCCTTTCACGCCTCTTCTTGCGGAGCTTCTTTTTTGAAGTTTTCCGTGATGATTCTTCTCCTTTCTCTCAGCAGCAGTGTCGGGCTCATGACGTTGACTACGGCGTTGATGGGGTACCTTGTCACACTCACTATCAGAGGTGTAGAGTTCCTTGTAGAGCCACAGTCGATTATCGCGTTTTGAATTGACATTCATCAGTCCCAAGCCTTGAATACTGACCCTTGTCACAACGAGTCCATAGCCTGATAATTCTTGTACTGTATAGTTTGTGTCCCCGTGTCCTTGCAGCAGACACGCATCCTGCAAACGCCTTTGATCAGAGGACGGAACGATGGCGTTAGCACTCGCTCAAAGCCTGTCATGTGATGACTTGTCGTTCAAAGTATAGACTCAAGTAGTTGTAGGCTAGAGTCTGTTGAATAGGTATCTTGAGCCAGAGCGGTCTGAGGTCATGTGCCACTACGTAGGCATTGGTGACGTCCGTCGTCGATGTGATACGTTTTTTTGCAATGAATGATGTAACGCCCAAAGATCGGGCTACCTTTCTGAGCGTCATGACGAGTAAAATGAGTCGTCGACTTGAAATTGCCGGAAAGAAAGTGACGAGTTACCTCCGACGCCTCTTTTCTGAGTTTGAAAGGACTTGTGAGTCTTTCTTGCGAGATGGCTGAGGGCTCAGGAGGATCCATAGAAGGATGTGTCACGTGTGGGCAATTCAATTTTGGTGGCTCCCTGAGTCGTTTTCGAATGTATTTGGATGTTGATGACCAAGTCACAACTGTAAATCTGGTCCCGACCGCCCGGGAAAGGTGTGTATGATCATTGATCTCGAGCCGAAGTAGTCATGAAGTGAGGCAGGGAAAGAAACACGCAAGTTGGAGACAGATTGTCCTTCTTCAAGGCCAAGTCTTGATGATCGATCATTCACATCGCTGCACCAGTGCGCGCCGCATAGGCATGGTCCCAGGCCCGACGCCCGCCGACTCAGAATACCAAGGATGATAAGTTCAGACCGGGCGGAAGCGGATTCCGCTGAAAAGAACTCATCTTTTTCTTGCCGATCGTTGGAGGGGTCTTCAGAGCAGTCAACAGGAAGCTCTTCTTCGTTGTCTGCAGTAGCAGGTGCAGGAGCTGATGTATGGTGTGGTGATGATCTCGACGCAGAGCCTACGTAACTTGCTTTCGCAGGGCATTGTCCTTGTTCAACAAGCTCTGCCAGCATCTCTGGTACTGAGTCCATGTTGGCGTTGGAGAAGAAATCGTGACACTGAGTTTCCATCATGTTCCTCAGTTTTGTCCGAATTTCTTGTTTGCCCTCGACCAAACTGGTTCGGTCCATCTTTGCAAGTCTTCGCAGACTCGGCGGTGGAGAATTCGGCCTTTATGATGTTGTGAACCAAGTACTCATCTAGGTGAAAGAGCATGCGGCCATTCAATTCCTCTTCCGTAACCTGATCCGGGTCGACGGGGGGTGGTCGTGCCCTACTTGCGCAGATTCGCAAGGTCCGGGTGCTCTTGGCATCTAAATACGTCATTCCAGATTTGACTTGGCGGGTAACGATGCGTCGTCTGTATTTCGGAAATATTTTCACGTCCATTCTGGGAGCAATTGTCGCAGTCGCAGGCTAAGGCCGTGCAGAGAATATGTGTGATAAAGGGAAAAAAAATTCACAATACCAGTTTGCGTTCTGGTATGTAGCACGTTGAGGCGGATAACGGCTCATACGGCTGTTCTGCTGTTCCCTAGCTCGTCTGTGGTTGGTTGGTTCAACCACTGATCGGTGTTGGGTTAACAAGGTAGATATGTATATCAAAACAAGTACACAAGCAATGCGCGCATCATTAGGTGTGAGACAACTACCTCCAATTCGCTGTATTAGACGAACAAAGGTTTCGTCTTGGCTATAGAAACAGAGGAAGAGGAAGAGAAAAGGGGGAAAGAAGTGCGTGGTCTTGGATCACGATTCACGAGGCAGCTGAAGCCAATCAGCGTGCGGGCACGTGAAGTGCTCGTGGAAAATAGTGGGACAGGTGGAATAAAAAGCTAGGCGCCGGCACGGCGCTGCGCGAGGAGTCACGGTAAGGTTATCCGATTCCTCACACACCTGACAACATGTGCTACACCAACCTGAAAGTGTCTGTCTATCCGAACGGATATGTACCAAGAGACGTTCGCTAGTTCGCATCTGCAATTGTGTCCGCACACAACTTCGTGACCCTAGCACCCATGCGTGTGCCGTTTCCGAACCAAGTTCCACAAGCCTTCAGAAACCCAGGCTCCAGCAAGCGGCTACTCAGCGCCCTTCATGGGACAGTTCCCCCCGGCTCCTCCCTACAGCTTTCACATATTACCCCCCGTTCCACACAACCTCATTTTTCAGCTTCCGGCCCTCGTCACTCGCCTGATGAATAGTCGACATCTTCAAAGAATTCACCCAAAGAAGATGCACAACCTCGGCAGTCCACGTCTCGTCGACCGACGGCAGGGGAGAATCGAAGTCATCGCCGACGGGACAAGGCAAGAATCGTCGTTGACATTGACGTGCCGGACGACAGCTCCTATGAGGAGCAACCAGCCGAGGACAAGAGATATCATAACCACTGCAGTCACCGCAACCACCACAGCCACTCTGACGATGACAAGGTGCCCCACCAACGCCGTAGTCAACGCTATGAGCCCGAACCTGCTGCTGAGAGAGAAAGGAGAAGAGCCATTTCCGAAAATCAGCACCGAAAGAAGAGCCTTGGGGAAAAGATGCTCGCTTGGCTGAGCACCGTCCCACGATTGCGAGGGCCAACGCTGAGATTGCTAGGCTCACCGGTCATCGACCGGAACCTCACCCTTACAACCGATTCGTCCTCTTCACCGTTTCACCCTGGCCCCTCGAATGAGGCGAGGGCGGTACGATATCAACAGGAGGTAGAGGAGCTTGGGGAAAGAAAGGCGAGAGAGATGAGGGACGAGAGGGAGCGGGAGGCACAGCGTCGTCGCTCGGAAGAGCGCTCGTCAAGACCGAGATGGAGGACCACGGTGGGGGATTGTGATGGGTATTATCAGAACGACGATTGCGTAATGATATCTCCTGTCGATCGTAAAGCTTGGCAATCTCGCGCTGGCCCTCGCGCGATCGTGGTACGAAGCTTAGCCAAGCGGGAATCTTCCTCTCACGCCTCTTCTTCCAGAGCTTCTTTTCGGGAATGATTCTTCTCCTTTCTCTCAACAGCAGTGTCGAGCTCATGACGTTGACTACGGCGTTGATGGGGTACCTTATCACACTCACTAATACTATTAGAGGGCCTCTTGTGGCCGTGCCACTGTGGTGGTTATGCGATTGCGATCTCTTGTGCTCGGCTGGGTGCCCCTCATAGGAGCTGTCATCCGCCACGTCAACGTCATTGACGATTCTTGCCTTGTCCCGTCGGCGATGACTTCGACTCCCTTCTAGGTGCTGTCGGTCGACGAGACATGGACTGAAGAGGTTATGCATCTTCTTTGGCTGAATGCTTTAAAGATCTCGACTTGTCATCAGTCGAGAAACGGTGGGTGGCCCGGTATAACTCCTCGACGGAGCCATGTCTGGAAGCCAAGACATGAGGAGTTGTTGGGTGATTGGTGAACCTCGGAGCCCCCACGCCGTCGAAGCCATCTGTACAATGGACAAAACGCTATAGTAGATTGTGTCTTATTGTTAAAAATGGTGACTTTGGCTGGGGAAATAAAAAAAAGTTGGACTTGCTCGATGCACTCTCCTTCCTTTGAGCCAGATGCAGCACGCACCGCTTGACAACAGGACAAATCCTCTGTTCATGACACAATAATCGAATTTGGCTCTCAAAAACATCACTGGAGGACTTCGTTCTCCCTGAGTCCCTTCGAGCCTTGAGAGGCCTGCTCTATCATCTATATATACCTCATAGACCTCAGACCCACATGTCTGAGGTCCGCAATGCTCCCCTCTCTGCTTCTTGCTGAAGGCTCCAAGTAAGCCAATATATTCGGAGATGTCGCGCCGTATTGCTTCAATGCGACATCGGCTAATCGTGTGCGGCGCAAAATGGACTGGGCGTGCGCAACATTGAATAGAATATTGAATAGATCACACGCGATGTTCACAATGAGTTTTGCCGCCCGTACAGATTATTGTGGCATGCCCCGCGGTGGTGCATATCAGCAGCTTTTGGGTTCCATAGTACATATGCCGCATGCGAGTTGATAATAGGCGCTCTGTGCTAGGTACCACATTTGCCATGGTCCCAATCACCATAATCTCATTTTTCGGTACATACATATGTGATGTGTCAAGTCTCTGGCATACATGGACCCACACACATGGCAGAATGCAACAGATGCCGTCTTCGTTAGTCGATGAGCCATTTCACATTTGCCGCTGCTCAGAGGAAGATACCTACCTCCTAGAGCTCTCTCCCTCTACGGAGCAGATAGACCGTTCGCCTAGCTCTTTTTCTAACAAATGCTGGTCCCTGGAACTCCCTGGACGCTCTTATGAAAAGGGCCCGACTCCAAAGATCGAGGCTTGGAACTCATAAAATCTTTGATTCCAAACACCACAAATGGGCTTGACTCTTCGAGGATCTTAACCAATGACAGGTCCATCATTCGGGTTTCTTCTTCAGAGTCTTTGGGGGCTCTGAGCACATGTAAATACTGTGACCTCAGACTTACTAGTGACATGCTTCAGGATCGGAAATTGTTCTTCTAAATTCTCTCCTTGCTGAAAGTTGAAGGTTCCAAATGAGCCAATCTGGGTATACAATTAAACGCGATCCGGAGATGACCTCCGTGAAGATCCTTCTGCAATTCATCATGGGCTTACCGTGTGCGAATCCCACAGAAATGTGCCAAAACCACCATCCGAATCGGCGACTCACAACCTCGAGGATCCACGACTTTTCGACCGGCAGTCGCGGACAAGCGGCGAGGCCAGTCATCATGGGGCGAAGCCTCGTGGCGCGACTGTCGACTCAGTGTCGACATGATTCCGTCTAGAAGCCCGATCGGGCGACGGGCCTTCCTTCCACCGTTTTGAGTGATGACAGCAAAACTGCTCCATCCTAGCGTTTGCATTGAGATCAAAATTGGTCCCAGAGTAATGAACTCCGCTATGTGTTGCACCATTGAATTGAGTGATAAAGACTGGCCGGCACGCTTGCTTGATCTCAGCCTCATTGAGAATATTCAGAACTCATCATGAGGAGATAATCCCTCTTCAAAGTCTGAATGAAGACGATGAAACAGGGTATGTATTATCGAATGCGTCGAGTTCGCGCGGGCAGCCATAGTGATTTTTCGAATACACACACTGATTGAAACTTCACCCCGCCACTTTGATGCTTACATTCGTGCACGTTGTCTATGTACCAAATTTTTGAAGAGAATGATCAGAGCTTTCTAATGATACATTGAAGTCTATGATAAAAGCAGATTTCATCGTTATCCTTGTAAGTGAAGTGGCTGCACTGGATGCTGTAAGATATTTTTTAGTTTTTTAGGGTAGGGTGTGCAATATGTTTATGCGTTTTCAGATTGACCTAGGTATGTACCTAGGTACTACATAGGTACCGACTTTTCGACGAATACAGTATAGCGGCTTGGACGGCTGACGTGGATCGGTACAGTGCTGGTTGACCCATAAATTTCATAAATGGCAATGTACCTTCGCGTGGCAATGCACTTAGGTAGGTACCTTTCGTCCGTGGACTGGACGAGCTCCGGGTCTGGGCCCAAGGTGACGGAGTAGAATGGAGCATCAAGATGCAAAACACGAAATGTGCGCGTCGTCCGCTGCGCGTCGGCACGCGATTTCTTCAGTTTTGCCTACCGACCTATATAAATATGCAAGTACGAGAAGAAAGTGTAAAACTAGATCATTATAGCCAGTATTAGATTCCCCGTCCTATGCGCCCTGCTATGGCCCATCGTTGCTCTGCTCCAGTTCACATGTACGCGCACTGGCTCATTCAACATGTTTCAATAAAGGAGCTTGCTTGCCTACCCACTGTCAAAAGAAAAGAGTGCTTTTTCAACCTTTACTAGATACTAGATGTGCGTGGCCCAGCCACCAGATAGCTCCAGCATACAAGCCAACTACGCCATCTCATCCACCCCTATCCCACCCCCGCCATCACTTGTACTGTATTCCCAATCCTACACGCGTCTCCTCTGATTGCTCTCCTCCCGTCCTGACTCTCTTCGCCGGGCTGCCAAGCTGTCCTCCAAGCTGAATCCCCTGCCCGCGCTGGCCCTGCTGGTTCTGCTCACGAAGAATTTCCTCCGCCACCGCCTTCTCCGCCGCAGCACGTCCACTCCCCCAATTCTTATCCGGCACCTCACCCCCAGAGCGCACATCCGACTCCCACAGCTTCGCCTGCAACCTAATCGACTGCTCCGCCGGCCTAGGGGACCCATCCCGACATCCCTCCGGACGACCCATCACCAGACTCCTTCTAGCAGAGTGATGCTGCCGCCTCAACGACTCCTCCGCTCCCTGAACCCCCTCACTAGCCTGGCTCGCCTGCCCCTCAAAAACCTCCCCATCATCCCCTGCCTCATCTTCCTGTGGCGCCTTGCCTGCATGGGACGCCAGCGCAAGAGACGCATATTCCCCCACAGATTCCAGCGCCTGCCGCGCCAACTCCTCATTATCGTCCACGGAAATGGTACTCTCCCTGCTCTTTGCCCTCTGTCCTCGCGAAGACACGGGCGTCGTGTATTGGTGGCGCGGCCGGGGCGGCTCAGTCTGTGGGACGAGATCCACGGAAGGTAAGAGGCCCGTACCAGTGGCGTCGCCGCCACGACGGGACCAGTGCACGGGGGTAGTCGGAAGGGAGGACATGGACTGGGCGTTGCGATGGTGTCGGCCTGGTTGTCTGTTCTGCACGCTTCTGTGAGGTGTTGCTGGCGTGGAGGGTGCACTGGTGTTCTGGTCTAGCGGCTGGGTCTGGCTCTGGCTCATAGCCTGCAGGAGGGCTGAGAGTCCGTGTTCGCGGCCGCCATTGACGTTTTCTCTTTGCGGGTCTCCATCTTGTCCGGTGTAATTTTCGTCTTTCTCGGCGGCTCGCTCTTTTTGCGATGAGCGAGTCGTGTGGTAGTGATATTGTGGAGGTAGTTTTTGGTGGGATGTCCGGGACTGCTGCGCTGACGACGAGGACCCCTTTTCAGGCTTGGACGTCATGGCGCTGTGGAAGATTCCCCCGGGGCCGCATAACATTTGCAAATGTTCTCGGTTTTCCCGTATACGCGTGAGAAGCATGTCTCGCTCTTCTTCCAGGTGCGTGGTCTCGTCTTCCTTCTGCTGGATGACCTTCTTGGCTACCTTGAGCCGGTGATGAAGGCGCTCGTTTTCTTCCATGGCAGCTTCGTACCACTGCTTCATTTGTAGGTATTTGGACTGTATCGAGTCTGGCGCTGTGCTAAGATCTCTTCTGGCCTGGCGTGAATGCTCGGCCGTTCGCAATGCTTCCACCTCCCGCCGCATCATCTCATGCTCGACGAGGGAGCGTTTCACGTCGTCTTCGGACTGGAGGCTGAGGAGATTATACTGTAGCTTAAAGTGTGCCGTCTCCATCTTTAGCTTCTGTTGCTCCGCAATGCACGTCTGCAACATAAACCTAAGCTCATCCGCGGAGGCACTCATGATCTGATGTGGGAACGGGGGGCAATACTCAGTGCCGGTTTCGCGCTCGCGCAGGGTCTTGAGGATGGTCGCTGGGGGAGAGCAGAGCGCAGAGGTTTGTTCTAGTTGTAGCTGCGATTGTGTTTGTGATTGAGATTGCGATTGCGAGTGCGAAAGTGTTCGTACGACCGTCTCGCTGTGGGCATCGGCGTGTGGGTGGCCAAACGGTGGCGGGGTAAGCGAGGAAGGGATCACCGTTGATTCTCGTCGGTCGTCATTGACTTCAGTTCGGAAAGACTGATCAGTATCCATGGGCGATGGAGGGCCCTCTTCGGTCGTCGGCAGAGTCACTTGCGACGCAGCGTCCTGCAGCGGAGATGGATCGTCAGGACTAAGAGCCATGACGTCTGTGTCGCTGGCCCGGGGAGCATCGACTTGGGCGTTCGAGGCCATGGTGAGGTTTTGGTGCTCTTGCAATTTGCCTCTAGGGATAAATATAGTAGAGAGCCCAAAGCAAGCCTGTCTATGTGTAAGACAAAGTTGGACTCCGAGGCCGCGTAGCAACTTTGCTTGCTGATCGGTCTCTCGGTATGACGAGCAGGAGAGCCTCTTGGTCTGAGATGGCCGGATCCTCAGACGATGGCACCAATGGCAGAGGGCAAGTCGCGGACCTGAAGCAGTGTTGCCAGAGTGAATTGGCTACGACAAGACAGTGCGAGAGAGCGGTGACGGGTCAATGGTGCGTGGTCGTGATATGTCACGCGATGATGGGCGATGGAGGGCAACAACTTGACACTCTCGACGCGCACTTCTCACGGGCGATTTGGAGTGGCTGCAGCGCGGCAACCAATCAATCACGAACTCGGGTGTGGCTGACGGCGGATCCACCAAACACTCGCGCATTTACTACATACTATTTAGGTATTCCAACGGGAAGATTTCTAGCCTCGTCCCGTGCCTAGAGGTAAGCTTAGTTCCCATCTGTGAATGTATCTCCGTCACGCAACATTCTCAACACATTCCATCTTCGCCTTCGCCTTCGCCCTCCCCCTCCCCCTCCCCCTCCCGTTGGCTCTCCACCGCCTCACCCTCCCCGACAAACTCCTCACGGCCACCGACGGCAAAATCACCGGCCACGCAAACACAACCGCCAACCACCACGCGCCCACCGCCGCCTTATCCCATCTCGAGCCCCCCGAATCCAGATACCACTCCGGGATCCATCTCCCCGCCCTCCCGTGCCCATTGAGACACAGCACACAGATAGCCCCAAACGCCAGCCAGCCCACAATCGAGATGGGAATGAGCACCTTGACGATATTGTCTGGCTTGTAGTAGTCGGCCGGGTTCTTCATGTCGGAGAATGCGGAGCGGTCGTCGAGGATCCATCGTCGTGACGAGGCCGTCGTTGCGGCGCTGACTGCCATGAAGGCTGCTTCTGTCACAGCTTCGCGGCTGGCTCTGTGCGTATTACTGTTGCTTGTTGGAGTAGATGGGGATTGCGTTTGCCTCTGTTGGCCCTGCATGCGCGACATGTGTTGCCCCAGGCCCGGATTGTTATGAAATAGGTTGAAAAGTGATGTGGCAAGCGTTGCTGATACTATGGTATGGTATGGTATGTATGCGTCTTCGTCTTCGCGCAGATGCCTTCTAAGAATTGATGGATAATTCGCTCGAAATTCAATGATGATGATGATGATGATGATCGGCGAGGTTTTCTTTCGGGGCCTCCCGGGCTTTCAAGTTGCTAAGGAAGACGCGACGGACTGGGCCTCTTCTGCCACCGGACCCTGCCCCAGCCTCTCCTTCTCTCCTTCTTCGTCTTCATCGTCTTCGCTATCCAGTTTTGTTTCAAGCGCACCCCCATCCCAGAAACAGCGACCCAGAGAACATTACAGACGTGCGTCCGCAGCCCGCATGGAGTTCCGGAGCGCCTTTTCTTGCTTGATGCAACCGCCAGGTTGGATGGAATCGTCGTGGCAACGGCTCGTATTGGATCATCGCTAAACCTAAATCGTGACAAAAAATGCCATGTACACTCCCAATACATGTCTACTCTAGACTATCGCCAATCTGCCCCCCATTCGCTGCTCTCCACGTCGCCATTTCCTCCACAGGCAACCTCCCTCGCAGCCATCGTAGAATAGCGCCGGTTCCTTGCTCCAGAATACTCCATCTGGGCACTTTGAATCGATTGCCAGTCACGTCGAGCCTCTGCAGGCCATCCACACCCTCAAGAAGGCCAAGTCGAGGATTCAGCTGGCCAATGTCATTGCTTGACACATCCACTATTCGAAGACCCCTGATGGAGTCTGGTTCCAGCTGGGTCAGTTGGTTACTGAAGGCCAGGAGAACAGACAACTGTGGGAAAGCCCGCTTCAAGTCCAATGGGAGAGCAGTGAGTCGGTTGAGGCTGGCGTCGAGTTTTTCTAGGATGGGAGCCTTGAGAAATCGCGTCAGTGGGCTCAAGCTGGTGACTTGGTTCGACATGATACTGAGCTCTCGTAAAGCAGGTAGCTCTAATGGTTCCGATAGGTACGACTCGCCTGCTAAATGAGAGTGTGATAACGAGAGAATCGATAAAGTCGATCCAAACGCAGTAAGTGGAATTGGAATTTTTGCCAGGGGGTTGTGATGGAGCTGAATCTGCCGCACTTGGTTTTGAGCGGCAACGGCGGAGCAGGTTTGATGATCCAAGCTGGACATCTCGCTTTTGGATAGGTCCATAAATCCCCCAGGCTTGACGAACCATACATCTTTTATGACAGTATCCGAACGCGGCCGCGTGGGTGTGTGCGGTGCAGACGTCGGTGGCGTCGCAAAGTCATCATCATCCTCCTCCGCATCTGATCCAGCGCCATCATTGTGTAGAGTCATAGGATAAATTTCAGCAGCGGCTTGGAGTTTGCTGTCAACATGGCTGCCATTGCGGCGCCGAGATGGTAAAACTGTAGACTGGCCAATGGGCTCCTGATACGGTGGAGGAAGCTCGAGCCGGACAGCCAAGATTTCCTTCAAATCATCCGTGGTTGCTGTGATCAGCTTGCGGTCTCGCAATGGGTTCCCGGTCAATCGTATCATGATCAGGCCTTGCATCCGTGAAATCTCGGGAGGAATTACGCTGATGTCGTTGCTTGAAAAGTCTGCATAACGAAGCTTCTGGAGACTGGTAAAGTTCTCCGGAATGCGGGCGATGTGATTTTCGTCCAAACTCAATGTAAGTAAGCTTGTCCAGGACGCGATATCGGGAAAGTGTTGTATTCTATTGGCAGATAGAGATACTGAATGTACGGCGGGGAGGCTGACTTGGCCGTCTTCGGGCACCAGATGCGTCAGTCGATTTGCAGATGCATCTAGCGTTTGCAGATAAGCGAGACCTTCAACAGGTTTCGGAATGAGCACGCCTGTGAGTCTGTTCTTGCGCACATGCAGCTCCGTCAGCGGAAGTTTGCATAAGCTGTCAAAAGGAATCATTTCCAGCTGGTTCTCATTCATGTTCAAGATTCTCAAGCGCGACATCCTCTCCATATGTGGCGGGAGCGCCGTGATATTGTTCCCGTGGAGATCCAGCATCTCTAAAGCCCCTAGATCCAGCAACGCAGCATCCAGCGTCCCAGAGAGCAGGTTCTTGGAGAGCTTGAGATCTCGTAGCGAAGTCATCTGCAAGATAGTCGCAAGACTTTCATTGCCGAGCTTATTGGACGACTACATCCGCCAACGGGATTAGTGAATCTGCAAAATCGACGTAAATCATTTCTTTGTCCCAATCGCACTTACCAGGTTGAGTGAGGTGAGGTTGGCCAGTCTGCGAAAGCCCAAAGGCACCGCCGACAATACATTGCCATGCAAATCAAGCGTCTCTAAGCCTCCAAATATATTGCCCTCACCATCGTCGTCGTTGTCGTCATTGAATGAATCCAAGCTTCTGTCAGGAAATATCTCATCGCCAAGCTGCCCGATCTCATTGTCCGCGCCAACGAGTCTCGTCAGGTCTACACTCTCAGCCCAGCTACTCCCCTGTCCACCGACGCTCTCCAAGCTGTACATGTTCATGACTTCCGGCGGAATGGCCTTCAGTCCTAGAGCGGCAATGTTCAATCTTCCCGACGTCCGTGCAGCGGCAATCCTGTGCTGGAGCACCTTTGAGCCAGGATCTTCTCCCTTGCGCAGATTGAAAGGATCTTGATGTTCAACAACGCTATTGGATTCATCAAGGCGCACGGTTTGTCTGTCTTCAGCGGTAGCTTTCTGGGTTACTAAAGTCTGCTTTATCGCAGCACGTTTAGCAGCCTTCGCTTGGGCGATCTGCTCTCGCAACGCTGCTGAGGATTTGCGATTCTTCAGCGCGGGAGACTGATCAGCAACAATAGCTGCCAGGCTGCTGGAGCGTGGAATACAGCCGTCCCATCCTGTTTCGGTCGCGTGCGCGCCGTCAGTTGAGCCAGCAAGACTCTTCATAGCAGGCAGAGACGGCTTTTTGAATAAACCTTGGCCCGACACGCGAGGCTTGGCAGGTTTCCCGCTTACGGTCTTGAAACCGTTTTTGACAGAGGCCCTCCTAATAGGCTCTGTACCTGGACTCGGGCTCCCAGCTATATCTGGTACTGGCAGTAAACCAGAAGCAGCTAGTTTCGCAGCTGGCGTGAGCGATAAACGATTCGCTGGTACGGTCTTTGTCTGAGGAGTTTTGACCTGATCAATCGCAGATGTTCCTCGAGGTGTTCCGTTGATGCTGGAAATGCCATTCTTGAACGACGTGCTTGAAGCGCGAAAGTTGGGTGTAGTTGGGGGGTCTTGAACTCCACTAGATCCAGGCCGGCTACCTTGTCTAGACAAAGATCTACCAGGACCATCAGGGTTGTGGCTAGAACCCGGCCGAGAGCTTCCAGACTCAGCACGAGATACAGATCGACTCTGATCAAAGAAGTGAGAGGGCTTTCTATTGAATGCTGGGGATGAAGGCATCTGCGCAAGGGTGTCCATCGTCCGCTCTAGCAATGAAAGTTGATTACGTGTACTTGGTGATTGAGAACCGGCGGCAATACCGTGGTGCCCCTCCGCCCCAGTGTTCTCTAGATTATCTCTCGTTTCGAGAGAACCAAGAGGCCATGATTCGGGGCTCTTGGCCCTGCGTGCTTGTGTATGAGAGAATTGAGAGGCATCATCTGCATAGGGCTCAAGACGGGCAGCCAGATCCACCTCCGGTCTTGTAACGTGCGCAAGGGGTCTTTCGTGATAATTTGAAACGTCTCGCTCTTTTTTTGGAGTGAACTGAGAGGACTGAAGTCGGGCCTTGGCTGTTGGAGGACGCTGCTCGCTGGGTCGCAGTTGATGTCGTGATGAAATAGTTTCCACAGGTGCCTCGTGGCTGCCGAGGCTTGTGCTGCCACTGGTGCTGGGTCGCAGATGGTCTCGAGAGACCGCGGTTCGGGACTTGGGCGGATTTAGCTCTCCACCGCCGAAGTTATCTCTCGAAGGCTTCGGGCGGAGTGAAGGATTCGTGGATGTCGCTGTAGCTGGCCTGGGAATGCTCGAGCGCGGGACGGGTAATCGGGACAAGCGGGGGATGCCGCTTGGGCGCTCTCGAGGACTATCCATTCAAGACGGAAACCGACTTGAAATCGGGGGACCTAGGGCGTAATGCGGCGTGAAAACGGCGGTAACGTTGTCGTGAGACGTTGTGGCTGCTCAGTATCAGGAGTCAGGGGTGAATCGTGATATCGGTGATCTCGGCGATGTCGCGTGTCGCGGAGCAACCAAGCTCCGCAGGTGCCTTTACTGCGCGGACCACAGAGTGTCCAGTTGCCGAGGAATCGGCTGCACAGGACGGCTGGCGTTGGAGGTTGTTTCGTTGATGGAGAACGGTGTTATCACGAAGCAGCATAAAGCAGTGTGTGTGGAAGTATTGACCCAAGAGCCAACATAAGTTTATTCGAGAACAAGTCCCCGATCATTCCGCCCGACGCGGTTGGCAACGAAGCTAGGAAGGAGCTCCTTTACAACAGCAGTCAACGCTAGTGGACCATTGCCCGTTTACTCCGTAGACGATCCAGTCACCCCGTTGTCGCGTCGTTGCAAACAAAGGAAAAAAGAAAAAAGATTCATCAGATGGGATCCACGGTCGGGCTGGGGGCCGCAACAGGGCAGGGGTGCGCTGCGAGCTGTCTACATGTGACTCGTGGACTCAACGACCATGTACATACAATTACGCAGCCAAGCCTGAGTTGCATTGGCCTTAAAGAGTTGCTAAACAATCATGAGGTAGTTAAAGCATGCACGATCGAGAGAACAGAAAACTTTAAAACTTTAAACTGGCGACTGGGAAAGCCGTTGAAGCCAAAATCTCTCCCGAGTCCCCACCCCACCCAGTCCAAGCATCGTCACGTGAACAGACTGCTCCGCCCTCGGAGTCCTTCCTCGAGGCGATATCCAGGCGTAGCCACACCCTCCCCCCTCATAAAAAACTCCTTCCTCTCATAACTCCAACCTCGATCGCAGAACCCCTTGAAACCTCAAGCTCGTCCTTCGCACAAACCTACCTCTTAACCATTCTTCGTTTATCTTCCATCATCATGGCCTCGGGTACAAGAGCTTCTGCAAGAGCCACGGAGACCCCCTCAGAGGTAGGTTTGTGCGAAGGACGAGCTTGAGGTCCCTCCCCCCCCCCTCCCCCCCAAACAACACTGAAGTTTGGCGTAAATGTAAAGCTTCGCTTTACTTCCTCATCTTTCAGTAATCGTCGCAAATAAGTTTAGCTTTACTAATAACGCGCAATACACAGAAGTTTCAGCGCCTGGTGACCTGCTAGCAACAGCGCCAACTTGGCGGAGCTTTCAAAACTCAGACCAGTGCATCACTCCCGCAGGCGGCAGCGGGATAACCTGCCGAAACACCAAAAAGCAGCATATGGCTTCACGGTCAGATGCGTCGCGCCCTTCCACTGAGGGATGATATGCGGTCCCTGGAAGAACACAGAGCAGAACGTGGAGGCAAAAAGGAGCGCAACCGGCGCGTTCCCGAGCCTGCCTAGCAATAGGCGCCACCACTCTTCGAAGGATACACGAGACCCCAGACAGCCGTTGCCAAAGCTCTCAGCAAATTTTTTACCACGAAAACGTCGTGGGCTGCCGCCGCGGCGCGTTGTTGACTCCTATAATCAGCAGTGCGTAGGTTGCGGTCCCACGGGGTTTCCGTGGCCGTTGACGCGATCTTGCCATCCTCGGGCTGTGTGCTGCGGCTGGTTTCTTCAATTATTCCATCGGTGCTTGCTTTGAGGGCAGCCGTACAGGAAGGACTTGACAATGTTTCTCAATGCGCGACAGTTCATCGTCGTGTCCGGTACAACGGCGGTTCTAATGCATGTGTCCTCTTCGATGTATAGTCGAGCTGCGTCTTGGAAGGTAACTACCGTACATTGCGCTGCCACCACGACCTCCTGCTAAGTGGCCGTGCTCATGGCCAAAACAATGTCTTCTGGCTGGCGTCTGTAACGTTGTGGCTGTTGGACAGCGGTCCCATGGCCCGTTCACATTCTGCACCGTGTTCTTCCACGGCCTGCACCATGGGACGGAATAACCTGGATACGCTCCGCGATGCTTCGCTGCGCTACCCTCGACATCCAGCTCCATTGCGCCAGAGTCACCTTGGTCGACAACGGCTTCGCCGATGCACTCTCAAGACTGGACTGGCCGATTATTGCTAATCTGTGTCCCCATTGGCAGATGACCCCTTAGAATTCAACCCCCCACAGGACTTCATCGACCGAGTCGCACCCCTGCACAAGGACCTCCTTGCAGTCAAGGTCCTTTGGGCCGGCCTCAAACCGTCCACACACAAGATGTACAACACTACTGCCAGATCATTCGAAGCATCCTGCTCCCACTACAGCGTTGCACCATGGCCAGCCTCATTCGATTTCCTCTCGAGGGTCGAATGAGTGAGCTCGCCCATGCGCATGAACCCGCCGAACGCGAAAGAATAGGCGGCGTGGAATTGTACCGCATCCTAGGGTGCTTCGGCTGTCATGGCGCTAGGGCCAAGAACGCGCAGCAACATGTCTTTGGCCATCGGAGTGCGTGACTCGGTGCGCGGGGTGGGTGGGAAAAGGCTGTATACAACCGGCTATGATTCGCTTCATGTGATCGTCATCGAAGTCCGTGGTGGGAAGTTTGAGATTCACGTGAACCGAGCGCAGGGCGAACAGGTATACGCTTATTGTGGCAGGCTGGATCTTCGTCTGTTGTCGGATGACCCTGTTGTACCTGCCGAAGGCGCGGCTGACGATCCAAGTAAAGAGGAAATCGAATGAGGCTGGCCATGGTGCAATCAATCAATCATCATCAATAATAAGATTGGCACAAAAGCGGAGTATGACGCCCCGAACGTCCTATCCGGTAATTCGGATCACCCACTTCTTTTCTCTTTTCGTCTAAAAATTCGAATCCTCTGTTCTGTCCCAAAAATTCGATCCCTTTGATTGGTCCGCGCTATCTGCCCCATAAACTGAGGCCATCGCCGCCTCCCAATCCAGCGCTGCCTGCCCGCGATTGAATTGTTTCGCCCCGAAGCGCAGCGTAGGGCCGCGACGGAAGTAACTCGTGCTGTGGTAGGAGCAGAATGCTTCGAATGATCTGGCAGCAGTGTTGTACGTCTTGCGTGTGGACAGTTTGAGGCCGGCCCAAAGGACCTTGACTGCGAGGAGGTCCTTCCGTTCACGCTCTCCCTCGGTCGAAGGGAGCCATTCATCCGGTCAATATATTCTTTGTTGCTTTTCGGTGTTTTCAAAGGCTATCCCGCTGCGAGACCGATGCGGTTTGGTCTTGGGCCTTTGTGATTTCTTGGCTGCCATCCAAATCGCGCCATCGGGGAGAGGGTAGTCAGGTGTGCCGATTCCGATTATGACGTTGTCTCCAATCTAAGGAGCGAAGCCGCGAAGTGACCACGGTGCGGGCAAAATCGTGGGTTTCGTTCCTCAGAGTTTCTTGCGTAAAACAGTAACAATAAGGATCGGCCCAGAGGGTGATCAGTATCGTCCTTCCTTCAGCCAAAGATGCAGAAATCTTACTGCCGTGAGTGAGGCTGATTGGTGGGACCGTGCACAGCGTGCTGCATCAGAACACTTCGATACGTCTCAGAAAAAAAAAAGAATGATGGAGACGAATCTGAAAAATTGATATAAAAAGCATGTGTATCGAGGCTTGGCTGCCGGTGGCTTAACCTCGAGCCAATACATGGTAGCCAAAGAGGAAGGAATTTGGAACAAGGCGGGCGCGTACGGGGAGAGGGCTTATGGTGTTGTGCCCAGCCGGGCACGTTGCCCAGCGAATCCCTAATGCGCGACTTTCCGCCCCCAAGCATTTCCTAAGTCCGCTCGCGCGGTTCCAAATAAGTGCTCATTGACAGACGAGTCACTCGGGGAAGGCGGACAGCAGCAGAGAATATTCACAGGGGCAGCTTTCTAGCCCATTACTAAGAACAAGGCGTCGTCGAGCGGCGGGCCGATTCGAACAAGACACAACGGGGCCACGGGCATGATGTGCGTGCCAGCATATCGACGGCGACTTCGCCGTGGTTGTCCCGTCCCTGCCAACTTGAGCCAGCATGAGACTTGTCGCGCGGTGAGTATACACTTAGCAAACATGGACCCAGACTCATATCCACAATCAGATACCTAGGCGCCAGGTGGGTAGTTGCACTTGACTCTTGACTCCATGAGCTCTTGGGCTGGTTTCGACGGGGTCCAGCCGGATGCTTGCTTGCAGCTCTGGGGTTGAGCAACTTGTCCCGGTCTTATCATCCCGGATCTCTGGTGTAACATTGTACAAAGCAAGTGCGTGTGAGACGGTCTGACACAGATGTGGAACTCCCAACGCCGAACCGAGAGCTTCAAGTTGCATCGCAATGTGGGGCTTGGGAGTACGGGCCGGCCCGTCCCGAAACAAGCGCCGAGCAGTGACGATCCAATGAGGAGCAAATCATCACCGCCTTTAACTATTCATACTCGTTCTCCATTTCTGACTTCAGGCTTAAGGGTGGCGACAGCAGAAGACAACTTGTGGGATTGCAGGGTACCCCGTTCGTGTAAGAAGAAGAGAAAAAGGAACAAACAAGATATGCACGAAGAAGTGTGGAGCCTTGCCAAGAGGAAACGATGAACAAGTCAGACGGAGCGACGCGTGGGCGTTAGCGCCTCTCTCTACTCTGTAACACAAACACCTTGCGGTAGGTTGCTTGGGAAGGTCAGATCGGGACCATCCTCGCCCGCGGCCCAGCCAACAGGGGACGATGCAAGTACCACTATCAGCACATCTCAGCGCAGATAACTAAATGAGAGCACAAATGCGCGGCAAAATCGGTCCGTGCGGACATGCACGACTGGAAATTTCCTCAAGGACGAATCATGCCGGATAACGTCGAATACGCCGAAGCGCCGAGTCCCGACACAAGAGGACACAAGAGGGTATCGCCCCGCCCCTAACTTTGAACCAAGCGGCTATGGGTTGAGCTGCAAAGCCTACCTTTCCAAAAGAACAAGCTAGTTCATGTCTTCCACAGAGAAAGCTTGTAAGACGTTGATGCTTTGACGCTTTGAGTCCAGTCCATGAAGCTAGAGTTGCCGCGTCAGTGATCACTGGGTCCTTGCCCTTGGTCTTGGCCAACTGGCTGCAACCTCTTACTTGTGGCGACTACACTATATTGAACCTTGGAGGTATAGGCGAACAGATTTTCAGATTCCCGATGTTGTCTTTGTTTTTGCACCCACAGCCAGCCTGCGGAATGAAATTGAGCCACTTGCCGTTGCCAGACGAGTCTTTTCCGCCGGCGGCAACCCCCCCGGTAAGTCACTTGCCCATCGCGTTAGAGAGACGTGTATTCGAGAAAAGACGAGGGTTTTGTGAAAATAAGCTGGACGGCATTGCGTGCTCCCTACTTGCTTCATAATCCGGGAACTGCGGGAACGGGCAAGAGAATAAGAGCGACCGAAGACAGATAAGAAGGCAAAAGGAACAAGTTTCGAACAACATGGGTATCGCCATCGTCAGAAAT
Source organism: Claviceps pazoutovae (assembly GCA_018360065.1). Taxonomy (NCBI): domain Eukaryota; kingdom Fungi; phylum Ascomycota; class Sordariomycetes; order Hypocreales; family Clavicipitaceae; genus Claviceps; species Claviceps pazoutovae. The sequence goes on from SRPO01000104.1 coordinate 66,451, forward strand.
CGAAATCACGCGCCCTCTGTCATTTGTTCCTCTATCAAATTTTGCGCAATGGTGCCCAAATGACTCGAAAACGATGGCCTGAATTGAACAGAGTGACCTTCAACAGGTTGATGTTGAATAGGATGATCTTGTACTCGAATCATCTATGCACACACCCTTGGCCGCCCTAGGTACAAAAGCATTCCTCTTCCATGCAATCTGCTTTATTTCCCTGTCGCTCATCATCCAAGTCACTCAAAACTGTCCGCAAAAATCTCACTCCTACAAGCCCTTCAAATAATGTCAAGGCTTTGAATACGAACGCAGACACTGAGGTCATCATTGCTTGTTTCTGCTGCTCCTCGCCACTCATTTTTACGAGATGAAAAACGCCGTTTCAAGACGAGAGCTTCGAGCATCACGCCAAATGAATTTGCTGCTACAACGCGATCTTCTGCTTCACAGTAAGGCAAACGTGACGCACAACCCTGATCAGCAAGCTAACAAGGAACGGCTAGTTACCTCCAATGAGGGATACGATGATCGTTGGGCGAGTCTCACGGCCTGGACACGGGAACCCTCCGAGGCGGGATATCACTTGGACCTTCTCCCCTTGGAGCTCAAGCAGCAAATCATATCTCACCTCAACGTATCGGGGTTATCTCACCTGAGCCAGACTTCTCAATTCTGGTATCACTTTGTTATTCCGCACCTTTACACCTGGGACGCCAGTGTGGGTAACTCATTCGCAATCCCATGGGCGGCTTCCAATGCCGTTGACGAGATATCAACCAGAGCCGCGTTCCGCACGTTGAACATCTCTCGATTGCATGGGGGCCAGGTCAACGAAATCCAGCAGAGTTTTCCACGAAAGGTTGAGGACCTGACGTGTTTTGAAACGTCGACCGCTCTCCATCTAGCCGTTGTCAAGAGGAATTGGCGCATCGCGAACCGACTACTGGAAATGGGAGCACGCCTTGACATCCCTTGCTCAGGCGATCGCTGGTTCTGGTGCGTGACGAAGTCAGATGATTTTGAACCGTGGGCAAGACTCCGTCACTTCGGTGCCCTCTTTGAGGGAGAATCCACATTCGGGCTGTGGTTTCCTCTGTTCCTAGCCTTTTTACAGAATGACCCCATTACGGCAGAGGCTCTTATCACCCAAGGAGCGAGCCGTGATGCCATGATAATCACGTCTCAAGATGGCACCACGAGTCGCATTTCAATTCTGCACTTTGCGGCTGCTGACACGAGCGTGAACTTGGACGAGTGGCGGTTTTTATTTGACGCGTTCCCCAATCACATCAATGAGGTCTGCACCGAAAAGAACATCACGCCACTCCAAGCCGCCCTGAAAAGCGGCTGCACTCAAGGTATGAGAATTTTGATGCAGAATGGTGCAGACATGGAGGCAAATCATGGTTCCTCGCGGACACTTCTAGTGGAGCTCGTTGATAGACTCCGATTCATCACCCCGCACAGTATAAGGCTTGAGAGGCACTTCAATTGTCTTTTGGAATTTGTGAGGTTGGGAGCCAATGTCAATCCAGATGGGGACTCTGTATTGGTTACTGCGATTCTGTACTTTATGAGCAGCCTTGTTGACTACCGGAACGCGAAGCGTGTGATCGACGTCCTCCTGGAGCACGGCGCGGATCCCAACAGTATAAGCTACAATGGATTGCACGGAATGGGCTTGTATGCTTCAAACGTGATACACGAACTAGTCGCGGCCATTTTGTTCTTGGAAGCAGATGCTACGGCAATGGAGATACTCAGGACGGTACTGAGCGACTTGTTCGACAAAGGATTGGATGTCACAACGCCGGAACCGTGGTTGCCTTCGCCCTTGGCCACCGCCATACAGAATCGAGATGCACAGCCAGAATGGCTCTGTAGCATGCTGTGCGAGTATGGAGCGAAGATGCACGACCGTGAGGCGAACGCAGTCTTCCTTCACTGGTGTTATACCCCGAGACTCTGGAACCATTACGACGTCTCGGACCTCGCGGAGCGAATTTTGCCTTCAACAGTAGCGTTATGCTACAGAGCGGCATTCTCACGCGATACATCCACTCTCTGCGATACGCTCGTACGCATGCCCTTGGCTGCACCGTTGGACCACGACCGAATGACCCGATCAGTCTTTCTCTCCGAAAAGAAATGGGCCTGGAGGACAATGGTCGGATTGGAACTTCAAGGCGACTCAATCACATGGGATCTTAGCAGCGGAGAAAACGTGTTGCACCTCACGGTCCGGTTCTTCGACGCTGTACTGGACTACTCGGCCGCGGAAGCAATCGATGACATTTCGGGATTGATCAGGCGGGGCGTGAACATTACCTTGCCGAACATTGATGGGCACAATCCACTGGAACTGTTCCGACTCTTGGCTATCGACAAGGCGGGCGCTTCAGACGTATTGGAGTTCTTGGAGAGCGAAGTGGAAAGGGAAAGTGCCCTGGAGGCCCAGCAGCAACGCGAGGAACGCGAGGACTCAGTAGCACGTGACTGAGCGAGTTGTTGGTTGGCATGCGCGAAAAGGACGACCTTCTGAGTTCATGACAAGCGACCAGACTTGCTATTTCTACATCGTCATCATCATCAGAAGCGAGGACATTTTCGGAAGGCAGTGCCATTTTGTAGATGGACTTGGTTTCAGACTGAAAACTTGCAATATGGCGTATTTCGCCTTTGATTTAGGCTTAGAATAGTTTTCTCTAAAGTATTTGGACGTAACTAACTAGTTGAGCCTTTTTGCTCAATACTTCCTCTTGTTTTGCGCTCCGTGCCTAGGCTTGGGTCCAGTGTTGACAACTATCTAGACAAGCAAGTGTTTCTGTTGAGCAATTTGGGGGGCATAATGGTGGTGTATATTTGACTAAAGAGCTAGGTCACTCGAGGAGTGAGAAGGTGGAAAATATGTGCGT